>CAIGRB010144195.1:32936-77629 GCA_903798255.1 Fraxinus quadrangulata
TATATAAAGCAGATACATAAAATAAAAGACGCACCAAATAACGTGGTTAAGTCACAAACATTTGTTTAAGAAAATTTGACTTTTGATAAGAAATTGTTAGCCTAATTAAGTTATAGATATTGAATCAATCAAACTTAATAGAGAATCCTTATTTGTTGATATATTGACTTACAATTAGTGAGATTTACCTAAACTAGAGATGTGAGAATAGTATAAAATTCAAATTTAGTTCACACACTTGAAAAGAGCAAAAAGAATAATTTTTGGAGTGTGTGAATCTTACGAGTGATGAAAGAATATATTTGACCGTTGATAGTCAGGAATTGAAACAACTCATGAATTCATAATGTTATACTTAATTCTTCACAGACACCCATCGATTTTACATTGGAGAAGTATATTTGAATTTTTGTATTGTAATTTTGAAGCTCTGTATAGATTTGATATTATTATTTCAATCCTGAGATAAAAAGTCAGGTTAGCTACCTAAATCTTTTCGCATTGTTTGATTGACTGGCGACCACTTAAATAATTAGCATTGTGTGTTTTGTTATATTTCAATTTTATTTGAGGTCAAACAAATAATCAAATTTGGGGGGTGTGATAAGTGTAGTTTCTACATTTATTCGAGATCCTAAATGATAATATTTTACTGCTCTTTGGATAAAATATTACCTAACTTGTGTTATATTTTATTTTATAGGTAAAATTCAATGTTTGATGAAGAATTGGAGAAAAGAATGCAAAAATAGCATAAAAGAGTTCAATTGTATCAAATACAAAGTTCGGGGACTGAAATGAAAATATTCCAAAGTTACATCAAATCTCACGATGAAGGTTTGAGAGTGCTAGACATCAATTGGAAGAGGAAAGAAGTCAAATGGATGAAATATAGTCCAAGTACTTTCACATATCAATTTCCAGCCGAAAAAATAATGTTTCAAATTTTCAGTCTCAGTTTGAGACCCATTTTTGGCATAGGAAATGTTCGAATTGGAAATATTGTATTTTCGAAAGATTTTTAGATATCTGAGTTATCTTTCCAATATACTTTGAATCACTTCAATCGAATATCGAGAGATAAAGTTATGACAAAAATATTGAGAACTAATCAGTTACTGAAAATTAGGCGAAACGCACGCTCTCGCCTACAAGAGAGGCACGTGCCCCAATCAAAAATAGGATGCCTAAGGCATCCCAAACTAGCCAGGCGCACGCCTCAGTATAAAAAAGAAAAAAAATGATTTTCTTTATTTTTGTTTTGGTATCAATTCAATACAATCATTTTAGTATCCTTTAATTACCAAACTCGACCAGAACGTGAGAGATACTTCATTTTGACCTAAAAATGATATATTCTACTTATTTTGGAGGCGAAGAACAATTTTATACATCAATTCAAGGTGAATCATATAAGCATTTTGAAGATTCATAGTCCGGATTCAAGATTTGAGCTAAAAACGTGGATTTCTCCTACTTTTTTCATATTTCTTATTTTTGGGTAATATTTTTCAATTATTCTTGTGTAATTTAATTATAAGAATGTTGGACTAAGTTTTTCATTGTATTGGATGAATGATGAACCAAATTGTTTATTTTTTTTAATTTAAGAAAATTATTTTAATATTTTTAAATTTTTCTTTATTGGTTCTGCATTCTCATTAAACTATTTGATATGATCACCAATTATATAGTAAGTCGCTTGTTGTAGTGTAAGAATACTCACAACAAGTTTAGAACGCGGCAAAATCAACACATGGGCAATAGGTATTAGGAATAATATCGATGACATGTACAATCATTTGTGATAAATTATGTGAATCAATGCATGTTTTCATATGAATTCGGACTAGAAATAGGATCGGGTCGTGTTAAACATATGTTTAATATATATTGAAAAATAATATTGAATAACAATGGATTATCGAATGTCTTGAATGCATAAATTTACTAGATTACGAGTTAAAAATTGAATTAAATGATAATAGGGGATTCACAATTTCAGTACAAACATTTACATATTAAATAAATACTTTATTTGTTTTGTTAGTTTATGATTAATATAGATTACATATAAGTTATCTCTCTTGATATCATCACACTTCGAATTTAATAGTAACTATTGAACTACAAATTCGATCTTATTTCCCGTGGAAATGATACTCTTAACTCACAAATCTTATTATTTGTACAATGATCATGTATGCTTGCGGGTTTCACGCTAACACAACACCATGCAAGCGCTCAAAAAATTGGAAAGAGAAGAACTTACAATGTTACCAGGTGTAACTCCGAGCTGCGACAATGCAGAGGCTAGCTTGACGCATCTTTCATGCGTCTCTCTCCACGAATATTTTTTGGTTCCATAAACGATAGAGGGTTGATCTTGATAAACAAATCTTGCACGCTCTGAAAAGCTTATTGGAGAGAGAGGTACATAGTTTGCTTCACAGGTAACTAAACCCTCTATTCCTTCCATATTTTGCTAGCTCCAAATCTACTAATTTCTCTCAAATTAAATGCAACTTTCTCTTTGAGTGCTTCAGGCATGCTTTACCTGGTTTTTATAGAATACCTGCCGTAGATTTTGGAAATTATTTAAAAAAGACTAGCTCTATGAAATGTTGGGTTTTCTGGAACATAATCATATTATATGCTCACTCCCATGTTTAGTTTAAAATATTTATGAAAGTCTAAATTAAAATCAACAATTAATTTTAAATACACAACGATTGAAAGGCTGAGAGGCGTTTACAAAACCAAGCTATAATGAATGGATATACTTCTTACGTTGAGGGTCAATAAGGATGTGTTTTATACTTCTTGCATATGTTTCTGGTTTACTTTTTCTTATATTACTTTCGTAACTGGAATAAAGATTGGATCCATACTTCCTAGCATGAAACTAGCTAGCTCTATGAAATGGTAAAATAAGCATGACACAACGGTCCGAGGGAGGAAAATGAGTAGAAAGAAAATGAATTTCAGATAAAATAATTGCCTAGAACTTGTTTTCCAGGAAATTGTTAATTAAGTATGTTTGATTTGTATAATTTTTCATCTGAAATTTTTTTAAAATTTTGGATCTTTTTGTATTCGTTTGACTTTGTTTTACATGAAAATTGTCCATTAAAGTGATAATTTTTTTCACAATTGGTTATAAAATTTGTTTCCATTGCCAAAAAGTAAAAAAAAAAAAAAATTTCCAAGAAAATTATTTTACAGGAAATTGTTAATTAAGTATGTTTGATTTGTATAATTTTTCATCTGAAATTTTTTTAAAATTTTGGATCTTTTTGTATTCGTTTGACTTTGTTTTATATGAAAATTGTCCATTAAAGTAATAATTTTTTTCCACAATTAGTTATAAAATTTGTTTCAATTGCTAAAAAGCTAAAAAATATATATATATTTTCAAGAAAATTATTTTTTCATCAAAGTTTAGTGTTTGTTTGACTTTGTTTACATGAAAATTGTCCATTAAATTTATTTATTTATTTATTTTTAAACAATTGGTTATAAAATTTGTTTCAATTGCCAAAGAAAAAAAACTGGAATTCCATTTTCTCACCAAAATGGTGGGAAAAACAATTCCTCCAAAATCAAGAAAAGGTGCATGTGGGGGGTTGGGTGGGAAAATCAATTGTCAATAACTTTTTACCCATCAAACATGCTTTTTGGGTGAAAAGATTTGAATTCCATTTTACATGGAAAACTTATGGTATCAAACATGACCTTATATTACTTTAGTAATTGGAGACTTAAAAGTCGAAACAAATGCACAAATCATATTGTACACTTGCACCATATTTGATCTACATTCTTACAAAAATTTATTTTTTCAAAACTCATTTTCAACCATACAATCTTCAATAAAATAATATTACACGTAAATCCAAAATTTTTTCTTACTTTTAACTATATTTTCCATCAAATCACTATTTAAAATACATCATCCACTCAATGATGTTCATCAAATGGGGTCTTATACAAAGGATATTTTGAGGAGCTATTTTTCAAGGATAGTGTCAAAGACGTGACATGACCATGCGTTATAATATTAGGACAATTTCATTTGTACCGAATTTTTTGTACCGAAAATGTTACACCCTCTCACATGCGCACGGGGCACGAATAAATAAAAAATTCACAAATGTGTGGTCCCCACACCCTATTGTGAGTGTGCGTAAAAGATTAGGTAAAAAGTGGATATACATGTATCATTGTCCATAATATTATATGCACGTGAACCATTCTAAATCTATGAGTATTCTTGTGTTCGCCATGGATTTGGTGTTTTATTTTTACTCCTCTAGCAATTGGGACAAAGGCTTGATCCATAACACAAGAAATATATATTAAATTTTGAGCCATCTAAATATTAATTAGATACGTGCTTAATTTGTGTACAATGACAAGGAAATAACTCGACATAAAATAATAGCAATTGGCTAGCTAGTGTTTATCCCATTAACTCCATTAATTTCTTCTGATCCATAAAATGTTGTATCACTATTGTGTCTATATATTTATAAATGCATTATAATGTATACCTACTCAGACCAATTACTAAATATTAAAATGAAAAGAATCTAGAGAGGTAAGATAAGATGTCACCATATGTGTGTGTGTGTGTGTGTGTCGATTGTTGCACTGTTTCATCATCAGCAATATCTTCGTAGAAATTTACTTCACTTAATTTATGCAATAAATTAATGATTTTTCTAGACTATTGAGTTTCAAGTCTTTCTAAATTCGATTATTTTAGATGCACGACTTCAAACTAGAATCCTATGCTTATCTCATATTCTGCACTTATGCATATGAGTTCACTAAGAGTGTAATTTTAAATATAAAAGGTCAAGTAAGTATTTTGATCTATGACGAAAGTTATTTGATGTCTGCAATCTCATTAATACTTATTGGAGAATATCAACTATGGATTTTGTCTCTTTGTCCTCTCTCATTTTCTTTTTTAAATTACCAAATCATACTCGGTGGAATGCTTTAATAATAATAAAATAATTAAAGTGTTACGTAAGGGGTTTGGTTTGACTTTTAACTAATGGAAAACTAGGAGAACAAATTTGTCTTATCCAAAGATGACGCGTCAAATTGAGAGAATATTCTACTCTTCATGCGCTCTAGTTATACACTTCGACGTCATACCTTGGGTGTAGAATCTATATGGCTCATTGTTGCATATATATTCACAAGATAGCTCACCACGAACAATTGACATTCAAAATTGAGCAATTCATAATAGGCTTTCAAATAATCTTCAAAAAAAAAAAAAAGACGCTAACTTATTTAGTGTGTGTGAATAGCCAACTCCAATGATCACCTAAGTACGGTAAAAAATTACATAAAAAGATAAATACTCAAGTTGGTTCCATCTAGACCCTCTATTGTCAAATTTTATCATTTTCCATTCATGAGATACACACGTCCTAAAACTCGATATTTATTATCTTTCTTGGTGTTATTTTTAAATGTTGCTCTCAAAATCATTTTTTACTTTTCCGCTTAAGTTCGGTTAGATCAAATCAATAAAAACATTTAGATAGCACATAAAATTCTCTATTTTTCAGAGTCCCACTCTTCAAGTGCTCATCAAGCGATTCAAATCCACTTGTGATCTAAATTCCAAAATTTAGTTTTCAACATTAGACAAGTATTAAAATCCATAGCATACAGTCAATTAATACCTTATTTTTACATGTAGTCAAAATCGTTCCGCATATACAATTCACGCACGGAATCAATACATATTCAACCAATCATCGTTATCAATAAATCACCTCTGCACACATTAATTTAAGTGATTGATGTGTCTGATCATAGTATTTTAGGATAATTGATAACCTAGTCCTACCAACTCAAAGAATATATCCTAATACACAATAATTTCCATACCTAATGATAATTTAAATCGGCTAGTGTTCAATAATACGGTCGTACACGAATAAAAAATATATGAAAATAAGCATAAGTGACCTCATCTGGTTACATATCATAAATCAACCTCATATTCAAATATAGAATTATTATTAGTTGGATTTTTTTAAATTTTCTCTTTTTTTTTTCAATTTTTTCACAAATTTTCAATTTTTAAATTTTTCTAAATATTTTAAAGTAATAAAAACTTGCAAAAACAAATAAAAAGTGGACTCACAAAGTCGTTAAAAATGGAATTATATTTGTAGGTAACATCATCATTTCATCTTTATAAATTTGTGGAATTAAAGGAAAACTTCGATAAGTGATATCACTACTTCTCATGTTAAAGTCGCTAAGGAATATCCGAAGCCTTTACACCCAAAAAGGTCAATTGAGAATCCTGCTACACTGCCGGGGCGTAGAACTAAAAGGAAATTGACATGTACTTTTTGCTTTTCCAACTGGTTTCTGACGTTGATACTCCTTGGGGAAATTAAGGATAAATGCTATTAATAGTGATTGCACTTTTCATTTAGTGTCAATTGGTACTTCAATTTTGCCATCACAAAATTACATTTAATCGTGTAATTCCGTCCAATTTCGTTATTTGGACCGACGAAAATGGAGGACATGAGAGTCGATAAATGACAGCATCATTTATTCCATTGAAATTGTACTTATTCCACGTTATCAACAAATTGTTATGCGTGATGATCATTAGTTATTAACTATCACATTATCGATTTCCTTTAGTTAAATTGGAAGAAGTGACCTTAGTTAAAATCAAATTAAAGTGTAGTTTCTAGATTGACCAAAATTGAAGTACCATTATTTGATTGACACTAGAGTAAACTATAGTTACCTTGAATGAAATTTACCCGATGAAATCATTAAGGAGTATGGGGGCTTGTGATGCTAACAAAATGAAAATTTAAAAATTTGCACTAAAGGCACCTCGAATGACCTCACCCCTGCTTTGAGTTGATTAACGATTGTCAACACAATGCATGACTGGGTAGTACTTTTTCACGAGAGATATCGAGTAGTACCCTACCTGAACACATAGACTTAGAGGTCTGGTAGGGTTCTTGGGCAAAAAGGGTCTATCTCCGATCAATGAGCTGCATAAAATTGGTCATTGACCAGCCATTTAAGCTGGCTGATGACCAACATTTTGGTTGGTTGTCGATTGCTCATGGTCAAAGGTCGTTGATCTTTAAGCTATCCCACTTCTTGTTTGGGTGGATCCAAACTCATACACGCATATTCCATTTACAAGTCCTTTTATATTCGATGGTCCAAGAATGTAACAAAGGTCCACAGATCTTATTGTCTCAATATTGGGATAAGTTAGCCCTAGATCTTATGTTCGGGAACTCCCCAAATGTCTAAAGATCCTTGTGCTATAGTACTAAGATAGATTGTTGAGGCTCGAATCATTGATCTATGATGTGCTCCCAGAAATTGGCTTAAAGTCGTGTTTTGGCTGAATACGTTTTTCTTAATGGTGCGCCTTTTATGAGATGTTGACACTTGTTTTATCTTTGGCCCTTGGATTATTTCCTTGATGGTGTGAGATATATATGTGCACAGTGCAGATGTTTTTCACTTGGTTCTGCCTTTTGAGTTTCTTCTGTCTTATGGGTTCTTCTGAGAGTAGCCTTACTTTTATAGATTAGGGTTTGTTCTTTGTGTTCTTCATCTCTCATGATGAACTTGTAAACTGAGATCATAGTAGTTGTTAGCCTTTGTAATCTGTATATCTGAGTGATCGCTATGAGAATAAGGGGGGCAGTCACAATTTCAGTCGGCTATTGTGGGGTTTCTTGAGGGATTCCTTAAAGATCTGCAGTTTGGTGTGAAAAAGATAAGTGTTATGTACTTTTCTCTTGTGTTGGAAGAATATTTTGCAACTAGTTGCCATTTTGGGCTTAATAGTGCATCCGAGCAGATATCTAATTTTGGATGCTCAACGGGGGATGTAGGCGTTAGATTTGATGGTCGAACCTCCGGGGCTTAGACAGAAATAATTCTTTGTGTTCAATCTTTAATTTTCTACAAGTTGATATTTGTTGAAATCTTGTTTTGATATCGCGTGTTGTGGGCCTTTTCAGTGGTATCAGAACCTGAACTGAGAACAAGATACGTAGATCTTCATAGAAAGAGTTCGATCTATTGCAGATCAAAAAAATTTGAAATTATTGTTAAGCAAGTTTTGAAGATATCGAGTTTTTGCAAACTAGCTGTGTGAGATCTTTAATTTTTGTAAAGTTCCTTTTTCAAAAATAGGGTTTCGCGATTTTTCCCTTGATCTACCATACACCTAAAATCCCCTGGAGACTAATCTTTGTCCAAAGACTCATACGAGGTCCTGAAAATCTGAGATAAATTCAGTATGAGTGTGTATTTGGAGGATCTTGCAGGAGAAGTCTATGAAACATAGACTTTCTGATCTCTGTTACTGTGATCTTTGTCTAATTTTGCACTGCATGTTCCTTGATTGTGATTGAAACTTGAAAATTTTGTATTACGAGTACTACTGTGATTTTTAAACTGCGATAATTTTGTGAGTCCTTGACTGTGCCTTGTTAATATCTTGAACCCTTATTTGTGTATCATCTTTTACTACAAATATGGCTTCTGCTAAGTTTGAAGTTCCACAATTTGATGGAAGAGGTGATTCTAATATATGGTGTCAAAAGATGAAGACAATTTTAATGCAAATGAGAGTTTTTAGGGCTCTAGATGATAGTTGACATGCAGACTTGCTTTTTGCAAAGAAAACTGAACTTGAAGAGATTGTTTGGAGTACTATTTTATTGTACTTGTCTGATAATGTTGTAAGGGCTATTGGTGAAACCAAAACTGGTGCTGAACTGTGGGCTAAACTGCAAGCTAAATATGTGACTAAAACTATTCCAAATAAATACTATTTGCTGAAACAATTTTTTTCTTTTAAAATGGATCATTCTATTGATTTGGATGAAAACTTGAATAGGTTTAATAAATTGACCCAAGACTTAGCCAACTGTGATGAAAAGCTTTCAAAAGATCAGTTGGTTGTAATCCTGTTAAACTCAATTAGTGACAAATATAGAGACATTAAGATTGCTTTAGAATATGGTAGAGCTCATATTACTACTGATGAAATCATTAGTGCTTTAAGAAAAAAAGCTCTTGAAATTAAATTTGAAACTAAAGATAGTCATAATGGAGAAAACCTGCTCGCTAAGTGAAAGGGGTTTAGTAAACCTAATTTTCACTTAGAGTTTTTAAATGAAAATAGAAATAAGTGGAGTGATAAAAATAAATCCAAAATAAAGCTAAAGGCAAGAAATGCTATCATTGTGGTAAAATGGGTCATTTTATTAAAGATTGTTATAAGAAGAAGAATGAAGCAAAAGATAAGAAATTTGATGATGAGAATCATGTCTTAATTTGTAATAAAGATAATCTTGAAGATGGGTTAATCCTTGTTAATATTGAAAAGAAGTTATGTAAAGAATGGATACTTGATTCTAGGTGTTCTTTTCATATGTGCCCAAATCTTGATTTTAAAAAAACTATTAGTGGACAAGTAATAATGGGGAACAAAATGACTTGTAAAATTAGTGGAATAGGAACTGTTAAACTGCTACTTGAGAATGGCAATGTACTATTTCTGAAAGGAACTAGATATGTTCCTGAATTAGAGAGAAATCTGGTGTTTTAGGCATGTTGAATGACATGGAGTTTGACATAAAATTGGGTCAATGACATATTAAAATTCTTACGGGCACTGATTTGATTATTAGCACCCCTAAGAGACATAGTCTTTATTTTTTGAATGCTAAACCTTTACTTGGTCTAACTGCTGTTGCTTTACCTGAAACTTTTACTTTAGTAAAGTTATTGGCATGAAAGACTTGGTCACATTGGCAAGAAAAGTTTAAAGTCTTTACAAAATAAAGGAGTTTTTGGAAAACAAAAGATTGGTGATTTTAGTTCTTGTGAACAATGTGTGATTGACAAGCAAGTAAAGTTGCATTTCTTACCTGAAATTCATAAATTCAAACAAATACTTGAATAGCTGAATGCTGACATGTGGGGTTCCTACCTTTGTGACTACCTTGACTGGTTTTAGATATTATCTTTTAATCATTGATGATTTTTTCTAGAAAAATCTAGATTTTCTTATTAAAATCAAAAGATGAAATTTTTTTTGTTTTCAAATATTGGAAAACTCAAATTGAGAACCAAACTGATCATAAAATCAAAATTCTAAGAACTAGTAATGGTTTAGACTTTTGCAATTATGAATTCAACAATTTCTGTAAAGAACATGACATATTAAGACATAGAACAGTTGTTTACACACCACAACAAAATGGCATCGCTGAAAGAATGAATAGAACTTTATTAAATAAGGTGAGATGCATGCTTTTGAGCTCTGGATTGCCTAAACTATTTTGGGGTAAAGCTGTAAAAACTGATGCTTATTTTGTAAATAGAATCCCTACTAGTGCTTTAAATTTTGAAGTGTATGAAACTGTTTGGTCTAAAAATCATGTTAACTATTATCATTTGAAAATATTTGGTTGTACTGCATATGCTCATCAAAATATTGGTAAATTGGAACCTAGATCACTTAAATCTGTTTTCCTGGATTATGGTGAAAATCTTAAAGGCTATAGATTATGGATTAAGAATGAAAAAGGTTATGGGGTGATTGTTAGAAAAGATGTTATTTTCAATGAGTCTATTATGGCATCTTTAGAAGGGAAAGAAAATAATTTAACTGAAAAATATGTTCAAATTGAGGTGGAGTCTTCTCTAAATGAAAAAGAAACACTTGTACTTGTTGTTGATGAATCTGATCTTATTGAAAATGATGTCTCTATTGAAACTGATAATATTCCTGAAATTGAAGATGAACCTGATTTTGCTCATCTACCTCTTGATGAATACCAACTCATAAGAAATAGAGAAATGAGGCAAATCAGACCTCCTGCAAGGTTTGACTGTGATGATTTTGTTTCATTATTTACTTATCAAGACCAATTTGAAAATGAACCTAACTCCTATGATGATGCTATTAATTTTAAAGATTCTAAACTGTGGAAAGCTGCTATGGATGATGAAATGAGTTCACTTCTTAAAAATAAAACCTGGGAATTAGTTAAAAGACCAAAAGCTAATTGATTGCAAGTGGATCTTTAAAATAAAGGAAGGTGAAGGGGGAATGAAAATGTTAGATATAAAGCTAAACTTGTAGATAAAGGGTTTACACAAAAAGAAGGTGTTGACTCTACTGAAATTTTTTCCCCTGTGGTTAAATATACTACTATTCGGTGCATTCTTGCCCTTGTTGTTCAATTTAGATGGAAATTTGATCAATTAGATGTTAAGACTGCTTTTCTCTATGGTGACTTAGATGAAAAAATCTATATGAGACATCTGTTGGTTTTATTAAAGGTAATTCTGAAAATGTTGTATGTTTGTTAAAGAAATCACTTTATGGTCTCAAACAAGCCCCAAGACAATGGTATAAAAGGTTTGATACTTTTTTTTTGAAACACGATTGTCAAAGAAGCAATTATGATGTTTGTCTCTATAAAGGTAATGGAGGTAACAGTTCTTGGTACTTAGTACTTTATGTTGATGATATGTTACTTGCAACTTGTAATAAATTTGAAATTGATAATATCAAACAGAAATTGAAATATAAATTTGTTATGAAGGATCTTGGATCAGCCAAGAAGATCATTGGTATGTACATTTTAAGAAACAAGGATAAGGACATGTTATTTTTGAATCAACATGATTATATGCTTAAACTTTTGAAAAGATTTAACATGTTGGATTGTAAACTTGCTACTTTGCCTTTTTCAAATCATTTTAAACTTTCATGTGAGTTTTGTCCTAAAATTGATGAAGAATTTGTTAGAATGTTCAAAATTCCATATGCAAATGTAATGTATATAATGGTTTGTACTAGGCCTGCCCTAGCTCATAGTATTAGTATACTTAGTAGGTTTATGAGTAATCCAGGTGAAGAACACTGAAATGCTTTAAAATGACTTTTGAGATACTTGAAAGGTACTTTAAATTTAGGACTTATGTTTAAAATGAATAAAATGAGGATCACTTTGAAGGGGTTTACTGATTCCGATTTTGCTGGAGATAGAGACAATAGAAAGTCTACCTCTACCTATTATTTTACTCTATCTGATATTGCTATAAGCTGAAAATCTCGATGCAAAAGGTAGTAGCTCTATCCTCAACTGAAGCAAAATATATTGTTGCTTCTGATGCTATTAAAGAGGGCATTTGGTTAAGTAGATTACTGAATGAACTTGGTTTTGTTGATGAAAATGCAATGTTATATTCTGATAACCAAAGTGTTATACATTTAAGCAAAAATTCCATGTTTTATGATAGGATCAAGCATATAGACATTAAATATCATTTTATTAAAGATATCATATCAAAAGGAATTATGAAGATTGGTAAAATTCATACTCAGTTTAATCCATCAGATATGGGGACTAAAATAATACCTTTAAACAGGTTTCTTAACTGTTTGAAATTGTTTTCTATTGATACTATGTGATGTTATACATGTACTTGAAGTAAATGAAAAAGAATTGGTAATGTTTGCTTCTGGCTGCACTAATTGACTCAAATTTCTGGTAGCAATGTGGAGATTGTTGAAGCTCATACCATTGATCTATGATATGCTCCTAGAAATTGACTCAAAGTTGTGTCTTGGTTGAATACGTTTTTCTTAATGGTGCCTTTTATGATATGTTGACACGTGTTTTATCTCAAGCCCTTGGATTATTGCCTTGATGGTGTGAGATATATATACGTGCACAGTGCAGATATTTTTCACTTGGTTCTGCCTTTTGAGTTTCTTCCGTCTTCTGGGTGCTTCTAAGAGTAGCCTTATTCTTATAGATTATGATTTGTCATATGTGTTCTTCATCTCTCATGATGAACTTGTAAACTGATATCATAGTAGTTGTTAGCCTCTGTAATCTGTATATCTGAGTGATCGCTGCGAGAATAAGGGTTTCTTGCAGTCGCGATTTCAGTCGGCTAGTGTAGGGTTTCTTGGGTAATTCCTTAAAAATCTGTAGTTTGGTGTGAAAGGGATAAATGTTCTGTACTTTTCTCTTGTGTTGGAAGAATATTTTGTAACTAGTTGCCATTGTGGGCTTAATAGTGCATCTAAGCAGATATCAAATTTTGGATGCTCAACGGGGGATGTAGGCATTAGATCCTGTCGTCGAACCTTTGGAGCTTAGGCCTAAATAATTTTTTATGTTCAATCTTTAATTTTCTACAAGTTTACTTTCTGATATATTGATATTTGTTGAAATCTTGTTTTAATATCGTGTATTGTGGGTCTTTTCATAGATCAACCTAATCTGACATCCATGAACACGGCAAATGTTCGAAGATCCTTGTGCTACAGTAGAAAGATAGTTCAACCCTAAATCTAATGTCGGGGCATGCAATAAAGATCATCTCCAATAAATAGTCAATGTACCCAAAGTATTTTCCTTAGGTTACTAATTGCTCTCATTTTCTTAATTCCGATACTAGCAATATTTCTCTCTAGAAAACAGGGGAGAGTTCTGGCCTCGTTTTCTGGTTATTGAAACGTTTGAGATTAATTCTTGATCCTTGGTGGAGCAATTCCAACGAAGAGTCTTCGACAATTTGAAAGAGAATTACAGTTGTGATTTTTTATTTTATTTTACCTCATGATAATAAGGTTAAATTGCATTCCCCATAATAATGGTATTGATATGGAAAGTATACCCATAATTATGGTATTGATATGAAATTAATGAAAAATAAATTATAATTTAATAATCAATAAAACTTACAAGGTGATCAAAAGATGAGATCTATTGTCCAATTTTAATGTCTATCCAATGAATTATTGATTATAGTAATTCAACTGACCAATCAGGTGAAGTTAGTAAGGGTAAATTTGAGATGTTATATTAATTATTGATAACATATCAATAATTCATTCGATGATCAGTATCAACCATAGGACAACTCATAGTATATATCATTTTCTTTTACACAGATTTTTCTTCTATTCTACCTGTGAAGATAAAAGATTAGAAACAAGAAAAAAGAAAATGTCCTCTTCTACGAATTCAGAAAGTACAGAAAGTCAGTCATTACATACAATGGTTGTGTTGCATGGTGAATAAACATACATTGCTATGTATTGTAAGGAACATGGGAGGCATGCTCCAAGAGATCGATCAACTGTAACTTGAATAAATGTGCACAGTTCTTAGCTTATGGTCTTCCCAGAGATTTACCAACTGTAATTTCTCAATATTTTGAAGCTTGTCGATGACCATTGTATGGTATATGAGACGGTAGGGATTCATCTGACAACCATTCATCAGCATCTATCGTTTCTATTGATGATTGGCATTCTTTGAAGATCTATGTTGTTGGATGACTAAAACTGAACCACTAACATCATAGTCTGAAGATGCTAACAGATCCCCTACCTTACCTAGCTCAGGGCATTCTTCCCAATCACTCATACCTGTTGTTAAAATTGAGTGATCTCGACCACCCTTTCCAACAATAAACATTGAATAAATGTCTGCCATGTCCCTCAGGGCAGATGCTGTATCGGCACCATTTTCCACATGCTTCTCTACATATCCCACTTGACCGGTCGTTACATACCTATAATTCACAATTAACGGAATATTTATAAGAATAATAATGACTATAAGCACTTCTAATGTTAGTATGATGCAAATGAAAGGGAAACACACTTGTTAAGCCATTAAAATAAGATGCCTTGCCCTACCTATTGTAGAAATCAGTCAGGACAGCATTGTCTATGTTGCTTTCTGTCTCGTGATCTGATATTGCCATCAAAACATCCTCTTTGTTCTGGGCAATATTGACCCCCATAGTTTGCCTTCTTTCAGATGTATGGAGGAACCTAATAATTGTGAGGTTTATGTGATGGTGCATTCCAAGTCTTCTACTGAATCCCAATGCCTCACGATCATCTGGTCCACCAAAAAATAAAGTAGCAACATGGTGCAATGATTCAGAACTAGATGTATCGGAGCCACCAGCTGTGAGTCCACGGTCAATGAGAATGGCAACTGAACATGAGGCGTGTCGAAGCACTTTTTGATTAGTAATCCTTATACCCTCCTTGCCACTTTCCAGCTTTCCATCAATTCTCTGGTGTTTGTGGAAAGGGAGGATAATAATAGAAGCTCTTATCTCGTTAGCATAGTCGCATACATCTGCATACATGGTTGCATAGGGAGAAACGACTTTGACTTGATGAATCATCAGTCCAGATTCAGCACCAAAGATATCCACTGCCTCATTGATTTCCACCACATCATTACCGCCATAATCATCATCATCACTAATTTCATCTTCTTCTTTTTGATGATACATTAAATTTGTTTTGCTTTTCTCAGGGAGCTCGATAAGGTGCATCAAATATGGACTTACAGAAACATTTTCAGGCCCCTTAGATGCTGCAATCAGTCCTACCATGGTTGCCACAGATCGTGGGCCATGCACACATGCTATTAGTCGCAACTCACTCTCTGGATTTTGTGATTCAAAAGCTATATGCCTATAACCAAGGATATCGCTTTCTCTTTTTACCATGAAAGCTATTAGAGGCCCCCAAATCAAAGAATTGATTACTACCGCTGCCAACATCAAATTATAGAATGTGTTGCTGGACATGACCTGCATCAACCATTTCATATCTAGAATTTAAGTAATCTAATAATATGATAATCAATGTAAAGAAGGAGAAGAATATAAGGAATCAATTCAGGATTTTAAATTGAGAAAAATATCAATATTAATGCATGGAAAGTTTGCCGAACTTGAACATGAATGTGAAATGTTAGATCCTGCAGTAATAAGGGGAATCAAAGGTTTAACATAGTCACGTGAAGAGATTGCAGATGACTTCCAAAAAGATTTATTGGTTTACATTCTCTTCAAGTCGCAAGAAAAAAAAAATTGAAATTAAAACATATGAAATGAGATGTTGGCAGAGAACTTGTGATGTACATTTCCCTATAATAAGCAGTCAACGTCAGAAAAAAGCACTTACTTTATTCTCTAAGCCAATGGTCAAAGTCAGCAAGTCAACATGGCCCTTCAAGTTCATTAAGAAAGCAAGAAGAACCCCCTCATTTAGTGGAATCTTTAGGTGAACACAAGCAGCAAGTGTGCCAGTAATTTTTCCACCAATGCTCAACAAGATAACTATGACAACTATGGCAAAGTTACGGAAACTGTTTATAAAAGTAACATCTGCCCTGAATCCGGAGTAGCCAAAGTAGATTGGGAGTATGAAGTTGTTAACCGAGTATGAGAGTTTGATCAAGAGCGTCCGAGCAGCTTTGCCTCCTCTAGGAAACATTGATCCAATGATTAAACAAGCTATTATGCTGCTGAAACCCATAGTTTCAAGTGCTGTAGCAGCAACAATAACAATTGCCAAAAGACCAAATATTTCAGTGTTTTTGAGATATTTCTGATTCCTATTCCTCCGGTTCAGCCAATTGGCAACATATATATTGAGAACTATTACTGCTACAACAATAAGGAAATAGACAATGCCCAACATGATCCATAAGAAGAAGTCGTATTTATGTTTGTTTCTTGAAATTATGATCAACAAAAATACAGCATAGACATCACCAATCAATGAGGAAGATATGGCCAGCCGCCCAATATCTGAACTTGCAAACTTGAGTTCAGCAGCCAAACGAACCACAATAGGGGATGCTGTGTTAGCTAATATCACGGCTACTGTTAAGGCCATCATGACTGCAGAACCATGTGCTCCAGTCTCTTCGTATATAAAGGAGGTAACAGCTATGGCAAAGATTGTACAAACAAAACTGCTTCCTCCAGCAATAATGCTTGCAACACGCAAGTTGCGCTTTATATAAGGAAAATCCATCTCAAGCCCAATCAGAAACATGATAATGATTCTAGCATATAGTGCCATGGTTTCATAGTAATCTATAGCAAAATTTTGAAAGAAGAACTTTTTTACTTTATCAATATGTGACAACCCAGAGGGACCTAGCACGAATCCTGCCTGAGTTACAAAGCCAAAGCAAAATAACAGAAGTGAGAGGGATACAAACACTGTCATATTTTCAGAGCAAATAAAATAAGTTCAGATTTATCTGGTATTGTAAGGAAAGAAATGCTAGCTGAAAAGGCAGATAATATAAAAAATAAAAACCGAACTTTAAAAAAGATAATACATGATTTAGATTTTTTTATCCTGTATACCTCATCAACGTTAAATTATAACATATTTTCACTTTTCTTTTAATTTCTCAATTTTCTCTTTATTAAATTCCTAGAATAATCTTGCATGCTTCATTCATTCATCGGTTAATTTTTATTTTTTTTTTCTCCACGTACATATAGCATTCATTCAAGAAAATCCCATGGAATATTCACCGGTTGGTTATGCATACTTACAAGAATTTGAGCGACGGGTCCCGGTTGGCCTAAGGGCTTCAACAAAAGCTGAAAAAAGTGGGAGATCACAAGAAGGCATGAAATCTGGGTGCCCATTGTGAGAACCGGATTGAATAATTCCCCACTAGGGCAGGCCAGACGTATAGAGTCATCCATTATTGCTTCAATAGAATTCAAACACAGAAAGATAAATCCAGAAACAGCAAAATCAAATCAAGGTATTTCCAAGGCTACCCAGATAAGCAAATCATGATTGGAAGTTGATCAAGGGTACAAGGGGATGGTAAAGAAGCTGAAAATGGTAGCCTACCTTCCCCCACCCAACCTGTCTGCCCTCGAACTTTTTGTAAAATTTTCTATTTTCCGCTTCTATTGTCATGTGTGTTGGCCGAAAAGGCGAGAAGGTAGTGCAAATGAAAGTTTTGCTCAACTTTCCAATTCCCATACCTTTGTTTAGCAATGGAGGACCGTGCATGACGGAAACCACCCATTTTTCCAAAGAACATTTAGAGCATGTTTGGCTATGGTGCTAAGCTTTAAAAAAATGGTAATTGTTTGTTTCCAAACGTCTTTGGCAAAATAGTAGTATTGTACTTTAGTCATCAAACTTCAAAAACGGAGTTGTTTTGTCTTTGAGATTTTCATTTTTTTAGTTAGGTTTGGACAAAATTTTTGAATCGAATCGAAATGAAGTGACTCGGACCAGAATCGAACTGAACCGAATCGAACGATTCTTCATAAGTTAAATATTCAAATTGGTATCTGAATCAAGAACCATGGATTTGGTTCGATTTTCAGTGCTAAACCCAAAACCGAATAACAATCGAATTTAAATAATTTTTTAAATTTTTTATATTGAATACAACTATTAGCCGATATGCAATTTGATCCCCTGACTTTCATCCTCTTGCACTAAGGTCCTAATTTTATAATTAACGACTATAAAGGATTTTGGGGTATTATAGGAGTGTTCTGTTTAAATGGTGAGAAAAAGACCCAGCACTTTTTTAGGTACTTTAAGGACTTGGGTTCAAGGGTTATCTTCACCCAATTATGAATTTTCCCTTGTGAAGCTTTTGATGAAAAAGTACATCTGGTTCCACATAACGGGCATTTTGAAGTTATAATATTAAAAATAAATATGTTGTCCAACAACTTAAGCTTTTAGAAGAGGTGGTTCAATGTTTTTACCTTTGTTGTACTGAAACTATTATTTAACTGTTGAATCCTGACTTAACCTACGTTGCTATATAGGCACACTTAAATAAGTTGCTTTTGTTCTACTCTTTCTGCAACTTTTGTCCACGACACTCTTATATACACTTTTAGGAATAATCCGGTTCAAATAAATTTCATTTTGATGTAAAAGCTCACGATCTTGCTCACATAAGCTACAGCTAATTCTGTTATGTTTTGGAATGATCATTGTCATATATTGTTTTATTGCAGGAGTGGAAAGAGTACTTATCTTCAGCAAGTTTGCTTGATAGTCATCCTCGCTCAAATTGGTTGTTATGTTCCTGCCCGCTTTGCAACTTTGAGAGTAGTAGATCGTATATTTACGAGAATGGGGACTACAGACAGCCTTGAATCAAACTCTAGCACTGTAATTCTCAAGCTTTTAATTAAGTGCTGTCCTCGTCTTTATGTTTCCATATGAATAATGACATTATGACATACGCTTCATCTGCCTGTCACCAAGAAAATAGAAATGAAAAGTAAAAAAAGGAAGCAGAAGGAGAAAAGAAAAAAATGCAGCAAATATCATGGACTCGTCAAATAAACGTGGAAGAATTTTTAGGTTATTTATTTACTTTAATTGAGATGATAGTTTTCTCATAGGTTACTTGATTTTACCTAACTCTTAGTAAGTCAACGATACTTGGAATTGCCCATCCATTCTAGTATCAAGTTATTTGGAGACCTTGTCTACTACAATTCCTAGAAAGCTATAGCAGAGTCTGAGTAACTTTTGAGGTTTATCCATTTTTAGAGTTTATACATCAAAGAGTGAGTCTAGCTGTCATTTACCTGCTGAGTTGCTTTCTGGAGGAAGGGAATATTTTTGCTGGTACAATCTTTTTCAAGACTTAACCTCCATTTGGATAAATTATAAATGATTTAACTTGATTTATAATTGATCAAGTTTCATTTTCAACCACACAGAGAAATGGACCCACCACTTTTTAACCACACATTCTATTTATAAATCATTTATAATTTATTCCAGCAGAGGCTTACATTTGGTGAAGAAATTAAAGAAGCCTTAGACAGACTGCTTAGGTCTATCAACTTTCAACACTATCACGAAATGTGGGTTTATTTTCGTAGTAGTATAACAACAGTGGGAGGTAGATGTAAAAGGTTTTACTTTCAGACCAAGATACCATTTTACAAAATTTTTCAATCCATAACTGTCAGATAATAGCTTTCTTTTATCTAATTTTTCTCATGGACATAGGGCTGGACAAAACTTCCGAACCAAATAGGACTTAACCGAACCTAACTGAGCGGTTCTTCATAAGTTAAATACCCGAACGGACATCTTAATTGAGAACCGATGGGTTTGAGTCGGTTCTAGACCGAAAATCGAAGAACCGAATAAGAACCGAATTTAAATAATTTTTTTAATTTTTTATATTGAATTATTAAATTATTTTATTTTTTTCTAAACAAATTAGCAAATTAAATAATTTAGTGATTAATGATCTAACTCCCAAGTCAAGTCTATGTGTAACTAACACAATCCAACCCAACTTCTAAATTCAATTTTTTGGCACAATTATTAACTTCATTCTTAGCCCAAGATCTATATCTTTTTAAGTTTTTATCATTCTCTTTTTAATTTTACACTTTCATTCGGTAACTACTGAGTCACTGACCTCAAATCATCTGATAAATTGAAAACCTACATTTACATGCCCAAATCTTATTGGACAACTTGTTTTAGTATTAGTTTCTACTTTTTGGTATTTGTATACATTGGTAACTTAATCTTATTGGACAGTTTGTTATTTATATGTTTTTAAATTGGATTACGTTAATTTGTAAAAGTTACGAATGAATATGTCATTAGTTGTATTATGTAGTATTGTTGTAAATGTTAAAAAATTTAATTATGATCGGAATCGAAGTGAACCGAACCGAATCGAATTGAACTGAACTGAATCGAACGGAACCGAATTCGAGCAGTTTCATAATTATATTTGGACCCGACAATTCCATTTATTAAATACCTAAAATTTTTGAATCGATTCGATTCGATTCTGCAGAGAACCGAATCAGACTGTGTCTAACCCTATTTCTAATGGATGATTGAATCCTTATCTTTTAAAAAGTCATAATTTTTAATCATTGATTAAATATGCATGAATTAATTGGAAAAATAAAAATTTTTAACTATTAATCCTTGAATTTTGAAAGAAATTATTGAATTGTATATATAGAGGAAGTGTTTATGCAAAAAAGAATTTTATATGTATTAGAGGCGGACATTTTTACTCATAACCATACGACCCAAATCAGAATCGAATTGAACTAGACGATTAGGTCTTAGAATCGAAAAATTATAGTTCAGATGTTGGTTTTAGCTACAGAGCCAATTTTTTATTCGATTCTAAAATGTTTTTGTATAACTTATTAAGAAAATTGTAATCTTTATAAATTCATATGTATTCAGAATAACTAAGAGTTTTATTGTTTAAAACTTGTGGCATAAAAGTGAAACAATGAGAAAGTTTACACAACGATTTACCATTTAAATTTTATTTAAGAAGCATAATAACATCCAACAAGAAGTCATGGTTCCCTGGCAATAGAATTAAATGTACCTTTAATACACAGTGGTGTTAACAATGTCTGTGTACACATGGCAAAATCTAACTTGAACTATTTATAAACACTTTCCAAAAATTATCATACAAAAGACACTAGCAGCAATACATGTAACGTAATTAAAAACTAAATTATGCGTTAGTGACTATTTGTCAATCATTACCATAAATGAATAATAGAGAATAGAGGACAACTAGTGGCTAAATCTAACTTGAATTCGTCGTGTTAGCTAAGATGAAAGCTTCAATCTGAATCGAAATTAGTAACATGGAGCTAGTGCAAGGGTTAGACATTGGACCCATGACAATTAGCCAAATTCTAAGAAATGAACAATTTAGTGACAATAGCTAAGATAGACAACTCTTTAGAGGAGATAAAAAGTTAATTCAGAAATGATACTTGCACATAATGCACATGGAGTTTTATAGGTGCTGAGATGACAGCACATGATTGATTGTTTTAACTATGTTTTTTGTCCAAAATTCAATGAAATGTTGTCATGTGGCATTCTGTAAAACTCTTTGTAAGTTTTCCTTGTACATGTTTTCTGTAAAATACGTAGTTTACTAACTAAAATTAACCTTACGTGCGAAATTATACAATTAACAAGCAACAAGTCACTTTTAGTTGTTTCTAAATGGTTAAACAAACAGTCTAATTATCATAAGTTGAATCGCTACAGTTTGTAATATGGAAAATAATAAAGAACACCAATATTGATGACAGAGAAATCCAACTAGGTAAAAACTCCGGGACCAAGCCAGTTACCTCCACTATAGACAATATGGATTACAGTCAGTTTCCAGCCTAACAAATTCTACTAGTTCACTCTGTTGTAATTCATGTAATCTCTAAGATCTGTTGTTCCTCCAGACTCACGATCTGCTACTATCTAGTCAACATGTTAGATCTCTCGATTTACCTCCTGTAGCTTCCAAAATTTGTTCTCCTTTCAGCTTCCCGATTTTCTTCAACTGTCTCTTCCAAGTGGAATTCTAAGAATCTCCAATTCTTTTGTTTTTCCAGTGCTTATAGTTCAACATCTCTCAACCTCCAGCAACCTCTGAAGTTCAACTGAGAAAGTACCTTCCTAAGGATGTTTAGGAAGTAGGTGTCTTGAATTCTTCAATTTGATGTTTTCCCCAAACAGGTGGTAGTATGATCTCAAGAAGAAATGATGAATCACAATGAGTGCATATGTTCTTGGATCTTTAAAGAATGATATGAGGTAAAAAAATATTAATCAATCACCTTAGAATTTCGTCCAATAGCTTGGATATTTATAGGAGATGGTAATTTAATTAAATAGGCCGGATAAATCTGTTTAAAAACGCAAATTAGAATTTTTCGGATCTACCTGTCATTCGAGCGAGAAGCTAGCGACAGTCGAGTGACACATTGTCGCTTGAGCGAGAGCTCAGCAACAGATGGGCAACAAATATTCTGTTTTTGTCGCTCGAGCCATATCCAGGCGATAGGCTAATGAAAATGTGGCGTCGTATTTCTCATCTTTTCATGATTGAACCCATGACCTCATAACTTAATTTATACAAATTACACCCTAAGTCTTTGACTTTTAAAACATGTTACACATTAATCTTTTTGTCCACAGAATCGCAAATACTAAAAACCTAACAAATTATAAACAGCACGATACATTGTCTAGTCCATGATTCCTATTCATGACAATTTTCCTCTCTTTTCCCTTCACTATAAACACCTCCATTTCATCCCTTCCAGGTAAGAAATTCACACTTACGCTTGAGATGAATTATCCACATATCACGTTATTTGATTGCCAAAATTCACAGATTCGAAAATTTTCCAGTTAGTCTGGAGTTGCCGATAATTTGGACATAAAAATGCTGATCATAACAAGTTACACATTGATGAGATCTATTATATCTTTTCATGATCCATACTCCAAAAAATTCCATAGGGTCAGCAGTGCAACTGTTTGATCATGAAAGAAGAATATTGGAAAAAAGAAAATAAGTAATAAAAAAGAAAGTAGACTATCTACATCAGCACAGATAAAATCACATTGGCTGCTGATATTTGTACAATACAAGAAAGGTAGAATCCATTAGTAGACTTCCACATTCCATTGCTCTGCCTTTTTCAACTGCTTTTTGTATTCTATCCAGTCAATACCTATAAAAGCAGAACAAGAACAGGTTATTGCATAAGCTTTTATTGACGCCATTGCCCTGGAATGTGCAAAAACAAAGAGTTACTGTAGAGCATAACTACTCACTCCTGTTTTAACGGCTCACTAAGTGCACTCTCCATTTCTAGTGTTATGCACCATACCTATTTCACCCACTCGTAAACATGTATAAAGTCGGGGTAGTGGCAAATGACCACCGACTTGAGATACTTATACATTGAGCATCCTAAACCAGAAAGGGGATGTGCAAAATTAATACTACAATGCTTTTCTTTTCATATTATTCCTCCTAGTGCTTCTAACTTAAGCATGGGAGATGCTTATTTGTTTTGCGTACACTTATATAGAGGTGACCGACTTAAGCGTAAATTACTTCAGCTACTATGGAAATATAGGGTACCGAAATTACCTTCTTTAGCAGCCAATGAAACCATTATATCATCAATTCCCTTTTCCATGCCCTTGAGTCCGCACATGTAGACATAGGTGTTGTCTTTCTTGAGCAATTCCCATAATTCTTCAGCATATTGAGCCATCCGAGTCTGGATATACATTTTCTCACCTTTCTCATTTGTTTGTTCTCTGCTAACGGCAAAGTCCAACCTAAAGTTATCCGGAAACTTTTCCTCCATTTTCTCAAATTCCTGCTCACCATTACCATACAATCAGTCTAGTATTCTTTATAAGGAATAAGGATGATTATCACAGAGGAACTTATAAAAATTATCATGAAATTGATTAATTCTATAAAATTTATACAACACGGCACTTCTCTTTTCTACTCCATTTTCATATCGTGTTGCGGCCTAAGATCACAGATTTAAACTCAGTTGTGGTTTTTATTTAGTTCTGCCGCCAAGTGGTTTTAGCATGTTGTATAGATCTGGGAAATCAATAATGTTTACCTCTTTGTACAGCAGAGAGCTGCCCGTGGGAACACCTAAGAAAAGCCACGCCAAACCATTGAACTGCAACAAAAAGCCAGCCGATTTAAATTAACATTTTAAAAAAGATCACCTTTGCATATATTAATGAAGAGATCTTAATGGATTAGGAACAACCTTGTAGTCGTCATGCTTCTCGAAGAACATTTTCCACAAGAATGAGCGGAAAGGGGCAATTCCAGTTCCAGTGCCAAGCTACAAAACGAATAGATATATTCCATTTACACCGTATGGTAGAAATTCAATTTGCTGCTAATGTATTGAAGCATATTATTACCATAATTATGGTTGCATTAGGATCTATTGGCATAAGCATTTCTTTTCCAACAGGACCAGTTATCTTCACTTCAGCTCCAGGTTTCAAGTCACCTGGAATTCAGAGGATTTCAGGACACACTATGATACAGCCTAAAGCACTCTAGACTGAAATGACACAATAGATCTTAAACGAAGTTGCTCAACCCAACTATAACTTTAGGGCCTGCTTTTTGAGAGTTTTTTTTTTTTTTTTACTGGTTTTGACCATTTTTGGGTTGCACCTTATACAAGAGGTTGAGAAAACCATTCCTTGTTAGTTTTTCCGGCACTGATTTTGGGTGATTTTTGGCCATCGTTCAAATTTTCTTTCAATTTAAACAGTTATTTTACAAAACAAAATTCAATTATACATAAATAAATTGCTTATAAATAAAAAAAAATACAACAGCTAAAAATTTACTTATAAGTAAAAAATTACTTTATAACTAAAAAATTTACTTATAAGATAAAATTTCACTTTAAAAATATAAAAATATACAAGTAAAAAATTCACTTATATGTAAAAAGTCACTTATAAATACAAAACATACTTATAAGTTAACTCATATGAGAAAAATATCACTCATGACTTAAAAAAATTCATATAAGAAATCATAAATTGAAAATTTTACTAAGTGAGATGCGCATTTATTCCATATTGTTTACACACACCTGCCTTTTTTCATATAAATGTAATTTTATTCTTTTAAAAAAAAAAATTAGATCGCTGAATAATAAAATTCCAAGTATGAGTTGAATTGTCTTAAAAACCACTTCTAAAAATCACCCAAAATCGAATTCCTCATAAATGTCGAAAACCAATACTTTAAGAAAACCCCATAATCGGTACCCCGAAAATCCCCAAGCAGGCCCTTAATATGGGAAATAATAGAATATGCATGTTTATGTTGTTGAAGACATAATTTAAATAAATAGTCATCTCACTAACATTTAAAGCTTTAAAAGGAGGTTGTTCAACATGGTATCGGAGCATTGAGAGGTCTTGAGCTCAAGTCTCAATGTTGAAGAAATAATTTAGATAAATAAGTTTGTCATTTCCTTGACAGTTTAAACTTTTAGATACTGTGATTCAACATAAATTTCATTTATCAATCTGTTGAGTTTCTACATATATAGAATTGAGTTCTTACACAAGAAGTTTGAGCAAACTCCTTTAACAATTTCTCCTTTGTCATTGGTGTAAACAAGCCTTTTAACACACAAAGAGACCTACATGAAAATTTGTTGAAAAACTAAATGAACTTTTAAGGAGCCAAAAAATCAACTGATAGTTGTAATACCTAAGTATACAAATTAACAGAAAACATACGGTCTTGGAGTCTCCAAAGTCTCCGATGGCACTGCTTGCAATCGAGTACAACCTCAGCTTGTGAGGCTTCCCATTCTTGTCAATACCGTCTGCAATCACCCCAATGGATTGGCCTTCTCTGTAAGGGATCTCTCCTGCTCTAGAACAGCACATTATTAGTTCAAATACAGAGAAATAGAATCCATCAATGCATACAAATCCTGGAACAGACATTTCATAGAACAAAATACGATCCAGATGATTATAATAATGCGGGTATTACAAAATGAAAATTTGATGCATTTAATAATACCCTCAGTGCTGAAAACCATGTGCCAGGTTTCTCCTGGGGCATCATCGCCAGTGATCTTTGTGTTGAGAAGGCACCTGCCAATGTATGGTTCCTTGGGCCTGTACTTGTTGACCACTACACCTTCTTCCTGTTTCTTGGAAATCTTCTCAACCTTTGCAGGAGCCTCTGTGGTGACCTGGGCTCTGATCACCTTCCCACCACCAGACACATTTCTGTAGTACAATGGAACCTGCAAATATAAGCCAAATCCCTTGTGAATTCTGAACAAGTCCGTATAAAGATAATATGATGACGGTAATGGTAACCAAACCTTGCTGAAATTGATTCTTTCTGGAGAAAAAATGGCGGTTCTGGTTGGAAGTGAAGTAGACTTGGACGATGGAAGAGAGACTGAAGCACTTACTGCAGCAGCCATGGTTGAATCTTTCGTAAACACTGAAGAAAAGGTTATCAAATTATATTAAGTGAGAAAGCGAGGAGTGGGAGAAGATGAATAGAAGGTGGAATCTTTTTAGTCGTGAGTCATGAGTAGATTATGAATTGAGTGGACGAGATTACAAGGCCAATGCAGTGGCACTAGTGAGGATAAGAAAATTAGTAATTACATATGACTCAATTTTCAGCCTCAAGGATCTCTGTCTCTCTCTACATATTTTTGTAGATATTGTTCACCAAAAATCAGTATGATATTTTAGATTCACCACATACAAAAGATCTAAGTAAACAATGGACCATAACACTTTGGTTCGAGGTCAAATGGAAAACAAATATTAATATCTAGCCTTTTTAAAATACCGGAAAATAAATAATGTAGGATAAGGTCAAGATTTACTCACTTAAAACCGAACATGAATCTCTTGCCAAGGACCCCTTCTAGCCTCCTAAATAGAAATATTCCTAAGGTGGTCATCACAACTCACATGCCAATGTTATCCCTTCAATCCGAGACCTAACCCTCATGTTGTAGTGAGACCTTTCCCTAGGGATCATTCCCTATCCTTATCCTTGCATGGTTTGCACTCAACGATTCTAGGTCAAGAACATACCCATCCATGAGCTCTTACACTCGTGTTCCACATGGTCCTCCTACCAGGCATTTGCACCCTAATCTCTACAAACCTAGGGAGAGGTCGAGCCTACATGACATCCTAGTCCTAGTTGGACTCTACCACCGAAGTCTTACTACTTCTGGTCCACAAGGACTCGTAGTCCTATAGATCTCACACGACTCCATAGGTGTCCTAATCAGCATATAGTCACATATACTCTCTCCATGTTTACTAATTTAAGCATTCAGAGGCTGATGAGATCACACTTCGATGCCTTTGTTTCAAGTACGAGGAGGATTCACTCGCAATTATCCTTGGGTTTATTCCGGTGACGGAGCTTGAGCTATCTCAGATACGAAATTTGGTAGCAATGTGTAAAACGAATTATCACCTTTCTATTTCGAACAAATCTTTCTTCCATGGTCACCATCATCATCAAGCTTTGCATGAAAATTTATATTGCATCACATTGTCAGCACTCAAACTCTATGAAAGTTCCAGTAAAGGTTTATCGTCTTAGCAGTCGACTTCTTTGATCTTTCATTGAGTGTGCAAACAAAAAGAGATTAATTGCGCTATTCCAACATTTATGAGAAAGTTACACTCATGCTATTGTTAACTTGACATCATCTTCTCCACCTCAAACTTAGAACTTGTTATCATCTTCGTAGCAATATGAACCATGAGGTCTCTAATATCACTTGTTGAGGAAAAAGCTCATCAAACACAACAAAAATAAGTTAAACGTAGTTCAGCAAACAGCCTACGACCACATAAGAAGAAACTTTAGTAGCTGATAAAATTTCACGATACAATGTTTTCATCACTCTCTGAACTTCTCCCTACAAAAAACTCTTAACAATATTTTCCTATTTCAACCTCTTCCTACTCAGAATTAAAATGTTCAACGTACAACCAGGATGGATCTAGGATTTGATTAATTTTTTTTTAAAACTAAACTAATATATAAGACGTGTTTGATTAGCTTTATTTTCCATAAAAATGTTATTTTTCCATCCAAATTTCTACTTTGGGGTACTTGATTAACAATTTTTTCATGAAAATTATTTTTCAAAAGTTGTTCACGCGACCATATTTTCCTAAAGACGAGGAAAACATTTTTTTAGGGAGAGAGATAGGTTTTTATTTTTCCGGCAATTAACTCTCCATATCTCTCTCATTTACTCCATTTCTCTTATCTACCTACCAATAAAAGATAAACAAGTATAATATTTTTTAGGTTGAAAATTAAACTAATGAAGCACATTTAATTAATTATGTGGAACCTATTTGTTTTTCATGCAAGTTCCATGCTTGCAATAAAAAATGCCTTAAATATAAATAAAATATCCACATAAATGTTTTGGGTAAAGATATTTGTACATAATTTAATGTATCGAATTGCTTACCCCCTCTCACATGTACGTGAGCCCGACGTGAATAAAAAAATTTCAAGATGTGGTCCCCACCCCTCTATTGTGAGTAAAGTGTAAGGGATTGGGTAAAAAAATTCGATACATGTAGCATGGTTCAAATTTTTTTACATACAAAATTTCTTTTTTATACATAAATTTTTTTAATGGAATTCCCCTACATCCGCCAATGCGTACTTTGCAATGGACGTATAATTTATCTAGTTTTTCTCACTTTTTTTATCAATAGCTATCATCGCAAATGATATGTTGTCGATAATGAAATGAAAATATAAATAATGTGACATACGTATTGGTTGTAATGAAAATGATGTCATGACATGTTAGCAATAATAATGTAATGATACTTAAATACTTATAGTCAGCGACGACAGTAGTCATATGTGGCACCTCATTATTTGAAGTATGAACTTGTTATTCGAGACAACGGAGTTACAGAAAACTAATGTCTTAAATAACAAACTATCAAGTATGGTGATTACTGCAGTCGCTGAATATGAATATCATTATTGATTTAGCCTACGTTTGGCCCCCTTTTTTAAAAAATCATTTTCAATTACACATTTTTTCATAAAATAATATTACACATAAATTGAAAACGTTTTCTTATTTTTTTAACCACACATTCTTCAAAAAAATTATTATTCCAAAACTCATTTTTCCCATATTTTTATTAAAATGGAGCCCAAACGAGGGTTTAGTTAGGACTCTAGGAAAATTCAATTTGCTCCCCCACTTTATTATAATTATCTTGGAGTTCTTCAACTATTTAATTCGATTCCATCCCAACAAAACAAGATAGATAAATGATAAATGATGATAGTTTCAATTACATTATAGGTAAAAAGGGAAAAAGTTAGAAATATCGAGCATGCCCATGTAGACACGGTAATGACGGAGGGAAAAAGACATCATGGTTAGTGCCAATATTCGCTCAATTTTTATACTATACTACATTGTACAAATATATTCATGCGACAGTGTCTTGTCCTGCCTACATCTGTTCTTTTCATGTACGAGGGAGTCCAAAACAAGCAAGCATAGAGAACACCCAACCACATCTCTGCTCTGCTTGTTTGGACTTTGGACAAGCAAAAGCTTAAATGGAAAACTAGCTAATATCACTGATCATTTGAAAACTTACAAGTGTACGGGATTGTAATCAAGTAATATAATAGTGTGTAGAGTGTCGAACCCATGACGACTACGTACTTGATCGAGTTCAAATTAATAACAACCTTAATCGAATAGCAATAAATTTTGATTTTTTTATACTAATCCCTAAATTATCAATTAAACTAAAGAAAGTAAGTTAATATGTTTTTCAAATACGTGAGATGCATTGCTAAGATATCGAATCCCCTTATTATTCAATTTTTAGTGTAACAATTAAATTAACAATTTTATATCATTTAAGTTGGTCAATATTCCTAATTTAATTGAAAGTTTCTCTCGATAGCGATCAAATATATTCCTATCATGTGACATTTTTACCTCTCGATGAAATATGCAAATATGATAAATACATTAACAAGTACTAGAACACCTATCGAAACCATATAAAGTATAGATATATATTTTTTTTTATTCTCTATTGAACCTTACAATATTTATTATATTGTGTTTAAATCATATTGTCTCTCTCGATAATAATAAAATCCACTAATAATTCAATTGGTGATCAAAAAATAAAAAAGAACGATAAAAACAATAATAAACATTCACAAATTAAATCAAATTAAAGTCAAAATAATTAATTAAAAATATCATAAAAATGGTTCATCTCATCCTAATAATGTATAAAATTAACCTCACATATCGAAATTACAAGAAATTATATTAAAGTGAAAAGAAATAACTCGAATTTTTGATAAATTGAGAAGATTAAGATAAATATTGAAATTTTGAATCTCTTCAATGGTTTCTCGATGAATCTCCACTTGCACCTTCTCTTATTTGCCAAAAAATCAGATTTGAATCTTCACTTGATTGAATTCTTGCAAGTTCCCTTCAATTATCTTACAAAAACTATGAATTATCTTCATCTGATAATAATAATTGATGAATATTAGAGTATGATATATATATCAGAGGTCTCTAATAGTATGGTGTTGTTAAGTATTTGTATGATTCGAAAATTGATTGAAAATCACGTCCAGATTGACTTCCAAAAGAGTTTCAATCAAATAAGAAAAGTTGCCTTCGCGCTCGAATTTTTTATCTCTGTACAGTAGTCAGTATTTTGATCATAACGTTCTCTCCTGCTATCCGATTGAAACGATTCAAAGTGCGTTGAAAAGATAACTCAAAAGACTACAACTTTGCTAGAAATAAAATTTTCCCAATTCGGACGTTTACCATGCTAAAAATGGGTTTCAAATTTCGACCAAAAATCTGGAATATAACTTGTGCGGTTGAAAATTAATTTTGATAATATTTTGATCATTTTCCATTCCTTTTTGAGTTCTAAAGACATCCAATTGTCTTCTAGCAATCTTCAAAGTATAAACTTTTGGTCCAAATTAACTATTGAAATTACAATTTACTCCTCAAACTTTAGATTTTGCCATTTTTCACATTTTTCGCTTGTTTCTTTCGATTTTTTGTTCAACCATTAAATTTTACCTATATAACATAAATTACAACAATTTAGGATATATTTTGTTAGAAGAACTATCAAATATCGCTATTTAAATCCCAAAAAAATATATAAAATACACTTATCAATCACCGTGGACCTACTCAGTCACCAACCCCACATCGACCACCTTACAGAACCAACCGAGCATCTTGGTATTGGCAAATTCTGGTTGACATATTAAACATTTTACAAGACCACCCAACAAAACATACAATCCTTAACTAGAAATGACCTTCTGGAAGATCTCATTCTAAATCAAAATGGAGCGGATGATGTTCGACAGAGAGTTTTCTTCGTGGGAACATGAGCAACTTCTGCTAGATATAACTGCCATAATCCAAATGCAAAACGCTCAATTAGGATTATGTAATAAACAAAACCAGTAATGCAACATATAGCAATGATTATAGCATCAGTATTTTCAAATGAAGTTGAGATACATTTTATTCATTGAAGAATATGACAGATTCTAATTCTACGGCTACAGACCATCGTTCATCTTATGAATAGCATTATTCAAAACAAATTGTAGTGAGATTGAGGGGTAGGGGGGTTTTCGTCTATAAACTACTGTATATAAATTAATGATGGATATATATGCCTGTTGTTTCCTGAGCCTGGCATTCTCTTCCAGCAGGTGGGCCACTTCTAGCTCTAACTCATTCGTATAAGCCTATAATAAAGTCGAATGATTAAGAAACAAGAGATGTAGTAGGACCACAGAATACAAAAAAAAAAAGTGTGAATAAAGCTAACAGTACAACGTTGGTGGACAACCCTATGTTGTCAAAATTCTAGGACGCTACGTAGAAAATAATTTTTAAAATAGATAAAAATGATGATGTTAAATGTTGTTGGCCAATATTTTACACGTAGCATAATTCGGAAAAGTATTCAAATCCCGGTAAAAATTTGGGACTAGAAATTTCAAGCGGCCTACAAAATCTATTCTAGAAAATGACCTCACAGCTAAAGCTAACAAAAGGCTACATGCTAATCCTAGTAACCACCAGAAATGGTTAATTAAAAGGCAGATAAAAAGAAGTAATAAAAAGAGACTTTCCTGCTTTCTAGCCCTTGATCGAGCAGCTGACTCCCGGTTCTTGATCATGCGCTTGTGCCGTCGATCACCGGCAGGATTGCTGTCAGTATCTGTGAACCTCTTCTTCCCATGATTCTCTGAAGCCGCGTTGACACAACACGCAGGAGAAATAGTCAGACTCTGAGGCAGTGAATTAGAGCTTAGGTTAAGAAGATCTGAGTTTCCCAATAAATGCAACGGTTCAGGTCTTGAGTTCAAGGTGAGCATCGTGGTCGGAGGTGGCGGTGTTGGAGAGGCAAAACCCGAAGAGACACTAGCTCTGTGTACTGAATCTTTTTTAGTACAGGGTCTGGCCAAGAAATCCTGAAGAATCATTCCACGGAAATCTGTGGGGTGGTCATGAAGAGAAGCAAGATTAATATCGTTCCAAACTTCTTCCATGACTTTGGATCTTGAATTTACGATCACATATCGAAAGGCCGGGGTAAGTGGAGAAATGTTAGAATATTTATGTAGTGAATTGAGCACACGTCCACTGGTTTCAGGGTTTAATAGTTCTTCAGCTTCTATTTCTACATCACTGTGAATTGTCTTGTCTGAATGGTACACAACACATTGACATGCGTCGATGTGTGACATTTCAGCAGATCTGTTTTCAGATCTCCAATATATGATGAGAAATGCTTGGACACAGGGTGAGGGATCACAAAACCCCACTGAAACCTTACGGGTTGGGTGGAATTTTTTTGATAATTTTTTATTATCATGGGTCCCGCATGAGGTCTACCAATGTGATGGTAGCAAAATTTCTGTAAAATTATTTTTTGTACATTTGGGCTCGTATATAATTCATAATCAACCAAGGTATGCTGTCAATTATATATATAATTGATCTTTCTTGACATAAGGTCACATTTTGTCATCGAACTACCAATACATCGTCAAATAGGTTGTCAATATTTCCCGATAAAATAGCTTAATTCATAATCTTATAATTATTCTAATTGTACAGAGACTACCTATACATTGTCAAAAAGTTGTCAATATTCCCCGACAAAATAGCTTAACTCATAATCCTATAATTATTCTAATTATACAGTGTTTTTGTACGGAAGGTTTTTATTATAGGGCTGAGTATTATTATTTGGATTTTATTGGAGGAAAAATGTTGAATGAGAAAATTGACGCATGTGTTGGCATCTAACCTCCGAGGTCGATAATTACGGTTTGATATTCTCGATAAGTCTCTGCTAATATGAGTTCGGATGTGTAAGGTCAACTTGGATTGTGTTGTTTATCGAGATTTAAGGAGACATAATGATTTAAGATCTCTTACACATTGTACAAACAGTCAATCGATAAGAAACATATAGAATGCCTTACATCAGGATCCACCAAATGTACCAATAATATGCTTTTAGTTTCCTTCCCTAAGTAATTCATTAATTGTTGGGGACCACGTATAAGGTCAACTCATGATGACCTGACAGATCGAGCTCATTAACCAATCCAAACATGCCAGTAATGTACTTTCTCAGCTCATCATTGTAGTTGACAAGATGGGAAACGAATGATGCATGTAGATTTCTCCATATAAAATGAATGGAAGAAAAAAAGGGGAGACAACACTTCCACTTAAAAATATTTCTACATTTCATATTTCAAATATCTCCTTCAAAAAGAGAAGGGATTACTTGTATTTAACTCTTATAACCCGTGACTTACGATCAATGAAATTCTAATTTACATCATAAGTTGGCTTGAAATTTGTTCATACGATTTACAACGTCAACAGCACGCAAATGATAAAATACCGTGTGACATTATATAAACATTTATATAAACATTAATGTACAAGAAGCAATATCCTTATTATTTTAATTTCAGAGATCTTTATTGAGCGTGACGAAATTTAAACTGTGAAACTTATTTTTCATTTATATATTTCGTTGAATTCATAACTATTACTCACGCTAGGAGCATTTTCAAGAAACGTTATGTTTTTAAAGAACATCTTTAGCAATTTAGAGAACATCTATAAATCTAGAGAGTAAAAATTTAAAGTACTTCGACGAGCACTTTATATTTAACACTTAAATTTATTACTCTAAAAAAATATTTATTATTTTTCTCTAACGTCACTCCAAATTATTATATTATTTATCCATTGAGAATTGAATACTTTTAATTATAAAGAGTGAGTTTGACTCTCTAAATTCGAAGAGTCAAAAATCATTTAGAGAGTCAAAAATCACTCTATTTTAAAATGTTAATTTAAAGAGTTTAGAATCATAATTTTAAAGAATTTTAAAATAGAACTAATATTATGTTTAAAAAGTCTCTTAAATATGTTTTTAGCATCAAAAAATTAATAAGATTCACAATATATAATCACGTACAAATATTGCAATTATAATATAAATTTATTTAAGTCATTATATTGAAACCACACTTTTCTTTTATTACACTACTTTTCATTTGTACTAAAGGTTCATAATTTTTGTTAATTGTTGCACTTATGTCGTCATCTTTTTATCGTATTCCTATAATCACAAGTCTTCGAGCTAACACGTGCCACGACAACATGTTGACCTTTTTTCTCTCTTCAGAAAACTCCTATTATACTCTCTGCATTTTGATAGAAAATTTGTGGATTTCTTGGGTCCATTGATGGCAAAATTGGGGCTAATTTTTGGGGCTTTTCAAATAGAAAGATTGTATCGAGAGGAATACATTGATGGTTCTATTTCTGGACTTGGTGTTCTGTAAGCCTATAATGGTGTCATTTTTGATACGTGGGAGTGAGAGTGGATTTTGCTATATGTACACTGGGGTACAAATAGCAAAACTCACGTGGAAGTTCCCTTTCGCTAATCCGGGGTATTAGGTTATTTACAATTAAACCTATGAACAATCATGGTGTTGCTTTAATTACTTTCATATTTTGTCTTACCAATTATTAGTGTTAAAAGTGTAACTAGAATATAGCGTTGACTTTAGAAATTATATTTTTATACAATGATTTTTTTTTTCTCAATTTGAATTTTTAGTATTTAGAAATGATCTTCTACTCACTGTGAGTATGATAGAATATGTCTACCGTTAACGTTGAATTATCAAAAATTATAGACTTGACTGTTGTTGTGGCAACATTCACAGGAATTATCTTGCCCACTGCTGATGTGGCGTCAAACCTACAAATTTTGACAATTCAAAATTGTAGACTTGATCAAACGTCATATCAACGATGGACAATATAATTCATACCCACCATGGATAGGAGATAATTTCTATTCTAATATTTCAATTTTTATTTTTTGGTATTCGAGAGAGATCTCCCTTTTTGTATTGTGGAATTGTCAATTTTATAAAAGATTGATAAGGTCATTTTGATTTAACATCCTTCATTATTGTATTGAAAATCGTGATTAAATTCTCATTTCATAAATTGTAATTTCGTGACATTCGTCTAAGAATATTCTATTTTCACACGTCACAAAGGCTTGCACTAGCAACAACGTTAATTTTTATGAATTTCTATCATCTCCGAACGAATTGAGCGAAAATGAAAGCTTCCACCCATGAAAATTTTGAGTTTAGTCAGCTGAAGCTACGGCTTAGTCTATTTTCCGGAGCTCATCCCTAATCGCAATTCATGTCATTTTATTGGCTTATGTGAAGTCGATGAACTTCAGAGCCTCTTTTTGTCAATTTTTTATTTGACTCGATGAATTTTCCCGCTGGATACAAGCGTACATCCCTAGCTCAAGTTGGAATTGAGCGAGCTTCGGTTCATTCTTTTAGTACGGAAATGGTGTTACATAATTTTTTTTTTTTAATAATATTTTTGTAAATGCTCAACGTTTCAAGGAATAGCTAAGACACTTTCTTCTACATCCTCAACTCTATTTTCAGGTCGATAACCTTGCAAGGGCATTCCAAAGTCAACTACAACTTCCTAGGCTGAAGGAAAGACTTGAGAATTGTAGCAGTGAGCAAATATTTGTTTATGCACTGCTATTAGCAGCTCAACTTGTTTCTTTTCTTCGAAATAGGTCTAGGTCATTTGGAGGAGCTCATCATTTTTCATCTATAAATGACCATGTTTTTACCTAGAAGGTTCGACCATGTATTTTTTTTTTCTAGAACCCATTTTTTCAAAACTCATTTTCAACCACATTCTCCCATAAAATAATTTTAAACGTAAATCAAAAAATTTTCCTTCTTTTTTAACACCACATTCTTCAAAAAAGCACTATTCCAAAATACCTTTTTTTTTTTTTTACCAAAATGGGGCTCAAACATGCAGTTGTCATTTCAAATGTCAAAAGTACAAAATCTATGAAACTAGGAAAAGTACAACAGTTTACCACAATTTATAGCAAATAAATTGCAAGAAAATGAAGAATGCAGTTTACAGCATCGTATCACATTCCGAGTATTATTGCCATGAGCCAAACAAAAAAGCGCACACAAACAAAACCAGCCATCAAGGAGAATGGGGCAATACATAAAATGGCACAAACCCTACGACTAAACAATCACATAACGAAATTCAAATGAGTTCAACCAAACTGCTATAAGATTGTAAAATAATATGGCAAACAACTGCTCAACAGTATTCCAATTACTTCACAAACTAATGCTTCACTATTAAAGAGAGTTTTTTCGAGAATTGCACACAAACTACGAGTTTGTTAGAAAGCATAATAAACTACATGCATCAAACCATAACTGGAGAAGCCTCTTCAAACATAATCCAAAAAAGTCACTATAGAAAATCATAAATAAACGTCCATTTTCAAACTGAAAAGTTTGAAGCATATTTTCACCTAGAACCACGCGCATAGTTCCTTTCAGGACTACGTTGAGGAGAATATGATCTGGACCTATCCCTTCTTGACCTCCCGCCATGAGGTGAACGTCTAGCAGAATAATCACGTCCGCCTCTATAGGATGAAGGCCTGGGAGAGTAATCATGTCCACCTCCGTAGTAAGATGAAGGCCGAGGAGAGTAATCACGTTCACCGCTATAGTGTGAAGGTCTAGGAGAGTAATCACGTCGTGAGGGCCTAGGAGACCTCCGATAACCATAATCATCACGCCCAAAGCCTCCAGGATACCGGTTACCGCGAGAACCTTTCAACCAGGCTAATAATTAGATTTACATTTCAAAACAACGATAAACATGAGTAACAACAATAACAACAACATACCATTACCCCGAGCGCTTTTGAGCCCAAGATAGTGACCCGGAGTGGGAGTCCTTGCACGTTTCCTCCGGGACTGAAAAATACAAAGTCTCACATCTAATAAGAGCACAACATATGGCTTACGTAACAAAAAAAGGTACATGTAAAATAGCCATAATACACACGTTCGTGAAAAAGATTGCGCGTGAGAGAATCTCATTACCGAAAAACATGGATACAACAGAGCAAAATAAAAAAGGTCTTCGTCTCCCATATGGGTTCATAAGTTTAGGAAGCACATATATCAGACTAGTTAACAGATAAATATTAGCATTTTTGCTATTTTTGGTGGTTAATCCAGCAGATAAAATGGGTGAAAAATATAAAAATAAAAACCATTGCCAGGTTGAGATACCATAGAGCCCGATTAGAATGCTGACAATGTCCTTAGAATGCTGACAATGACCTTTGATTAGTTGAGAGTTGAAAGTATTTGCTGAGATTGTATAGTTGTTGGGCAATATAGTTGCTATTTAGTTCATCAGATGGAAGTGAAAAGCTGTTTTAGCTGGCCATTGATCAAGCTTTTGATTTAATTGTGCAATGGATTGATTCATCATCTTTGATTGCTGCCAACATAGCTGACAAAATGTCTTCTGAATATAACCATAAAACCTCCAAGTCAAGAAGACTAAATATGCAAACAAATAGGTAACACGTCGACTCCTATCAGATAGGCAGTTTACCTTCTCCACAGTAATGTATCGACCTTCGAGAATTGATTGATTAAGGTGTTTGATACAGCGATTGGCATCCTCAACAGAATCCATATTTATAAAAGCAAAACCACGAGAGATGCGAGAACGTGGTTCCATAACCAAGAATACTGATTTCACCTAGAAAATCGGAGGAAACAAAAAAGACATTAACATAATACAAGACTTCCAAACTCCTCAAGATAAGTATTCAACTACTTGATATACCAGCAAAAACAAATATCTTCCTTAACACGTTATGGGTAATGGTTATGATTTTTAATTTAATTATATAATACAAGGCTTCAGTTATCCAAACCAGTGCATACAAGAAAAAAAGGAAAAACAACCCTCACTCAGCGATTAAATAGAAAACCAACCTTTCCCTCCTTGGAGAAATGATCTTCAAGATCTCTGTCAGTAACCCTTGTAGATAGGCCAGTCACATAAAGTGTATGACCAGGATTACTGTCTTCATCCCTGTATGATAGATCAATGATATAACAAGCACAATGTATACAGCAGTAATATCAAGGCAAGGTTCAATGCAAAGAAAACTGGACCCTGTATTACCACTAACCTTCCACGACTTCTTGATCTTGATATGGACCTTGGCCTTGACCATGATCTAGACCTAGATCTGGATCTTGACCTGGACCTGGATTTCTCTTCCCATGGAGAAGGTGATCGTGCAAGTCTAATAAATGATGTGTAGCAGAACATTCATATGTTAGAACAACAGGCAGGCTGCACTAGTTCAAACCTTATTGTACGCACAAATGAATATCAAGACAGACTTCATTGCACGCAAAAGTTCAAAACTCATAGTTAACAATGTGTGCTTAAAGAAAAAGAACTGTCCGTCTTAAATGTCTTAAATTGAAAAACAGTGTTAACAACTGAAGAATCTCAACTTCACAACACTAGAGCAAGAGGAAATGGTATACAAAAAAATTGTACCCACGTTGTAAATCATTAAAAGGTTCCAAGTTCTACTCCCTGAACTTAACTGAAGAATCTCAACATCACAACACTGGAGAATGATGAAATGGTAGACAAAGAAATTGTACCCACGTCCAGCTACCATAATTATTGTAAATCATTAAAAGGTTCCAAGTTATACTCCCTGAACTTATATTTTAAAGCTCAATCACACATTAAAAGCTTGCTTTAATATCCTTCGCATTTTTGCATACCCATCATGTGCAGCAAATTAACTATTCAGAAATGAGAATTATCTGGAATCCAGAAACACAGGATCGATAAATCTAAATCAGATCATATCATTTTGAAGGTGCATACACATCCATTTAGGCTATAGTTCCTTATATATTAGCAAACGGTGAGATTTAAGAACATAATGAAATTCAGTGAAGTGTGAAGGAATGTTAACAATAAAGTTCAAATCCCACCAAGTTAACAGACTAGTGCATTTTTCTTGACTAAAATTCCAAAGGAAACAATATTATCAAAGTTGAAGCTACATATATACTTTATTGCTTCACGTAACTGAAATTTATATGGTACTACTTAGAGAACCTGAAAAATATAAATGTAACATCAACATAGAAACCCGTGATAGTTTTCAAAGTGATGGAGACCTGATGTGAAATTCTATACCAAGTGGATATGAGAAAATAGCAGGTTAAAAGATCTTAATCATTTGGGGAACTTCGGTTAAAATACATAGATGAAAAATTAGCAAGACGACTTGGATGCTTAAAGTTGCACTAACATGAATAGTAATACTAAGGACTCTATTCTGGTCAAGGAAGATAGAACATCAACATGATTGAGTCATTATTATATACAAATGCATTGTTGGGATTTGACCAGTTTTATTGAGAACCGAAAGGTCGTCAATTCAGTCAATCTCGTAAAATCATGAGTGGACAGACCTGGTCAAGAACGGAAAAAACGAGTAAATGATGCCAATCGTTGACCAGGAAAACCAAGCTGAACTGAATTTTCCTTGCTTTTCTAGAAAGAGGTAAGGGGAAAAGGAAGAGAGCTTGACGGCTTAGTCAGAAAATGCCACCAAAAACCTACAGGAGCTCAATAATACTAATTCTAGCTTTTCTTTATCATTAAGCCCTCCCACCTAAGGCCACTGTTGCCGTGGGCCTTGCAACATGGCATCCACTTCAGATTCGACCAAAAAGCATAGACTCAGTCCAGTGTTCCCCTTGTAAGCAAAATACTTCATCGCACATACACGTACACATACATGCATGGAAATATGGATAGGAAGAGTTGAGAGAATAAAATTTAACCCTTGATTTTTTTGGGTAGAAAGTCTTCCATACAGTTCAAAGAGAAGTCCCACTATTAGCCTATTGCCAAGACAGCATAATTTAAGAGAAAGAGAATACAAATACATGGTTCCATACATTGATGACATTTTGACTAGTTGTCCAATACTATTGAAAGAGGAGAACTAACTTTGCTTCAATTACTTGAATCTACTACAATATAGTTACTGTATCAAAGTACTGAGAGAGTGATAATACCGGCAGTCCCACTGGTTAACCACCTAGGAACTGGCCATTCCAAATTTAAAAACATCATGTGCATTTTATTCTCTACTGAAATGCACCACTTTCAGCCATAACCCAGAAATGACCTATTGGTTGATGAACAGACCCATAACGTTGAAATAATCAGGAAGGATTCAAATATCACGTAAGCATATGAGTTGATGAAATAAACAAGATTATTATGATTACATCATCCAATGATTAACAATACCACAATCAATGCAGCTCCGACACATCTGCACTTGATCAAAAACTTCTTGAAGTGTAATAAGACATTTCCCAGATCCTAAACTCTATTCTAACAAGCTAAAGTATAATAAAGCCGACAATTTTCTTCAAAACCCACAGAATTAAACGAGATTTAATCACCCAAAATTTAACCAAAACAAATTTGAAGAAAGCATATAATGCAAAAAGTGAACAGAAAGCAATTATAGAAAAATAGACACAATACAGTACATGTCTTACTATAAATAACTGCGTCGAGGAAAATGAATGAAAGAACATAAAAGGTGACAATAAACAGGAAACTCCGAGAGATGTTAATTCATATATTTGAAACTTCAATTTACGAAACATGTAACCAAAACAATAACCTCTTTAATCCAAACAATAGTTCAGAAACCCTAAGGTATCCTTCTACAGAAACGAGAATACGAATACAACACAAGGAAAACAGAAAAATCAACAAAGGTTTCGTAAGTAGATGTTTTACCTTTTCCGAGGAGAATCGACCTGAAAAGTAGTACAAATACTATAATAAATTCGCCACTTAATAAAATTACATTATCAACAGATCATCAATAAGAAATATGTTTCTATGTACATATGTACCAAGATATACATAGAGGGAGAGGGCTTGCCATTTTACGTGCAGTTGTGCAAGAACCCTAAACCGCCTGGTTTATTCCGAGCGAAATTGCAGATCGCAGCTATTCGGCACTCTGCCTAAATAGTATCTCCTTTGCGGCTTTGTTTAATTAAAAATTATTTTAAAAAAATTACTAGACAGCTTCCAAAAATAAAAAAAATAAAAAATTACTTATATTGTTGTAATAAAATTTAAACTCGAAAAATAAAAATTATTTAATAAGAATTACTAGACAACTTCCAAAAATACTTATTGCATTAAAACTCGAGGAGTAAAATATAAAAATACAGACGAGGAGTAAAATATAAAAATACAGAGTAATACTATTTAAAATCACTCGGATCAAAAATCCTCATATTGTTGTAATAAAATTTATTCAGAACTCTTAAATAGTGAATGCCATCATTAAAAATGGGAGCTGTTATTTACATCCACAATTATTATATATTCATCACACTATATATTTGTTATTAAAATATTAAAAAATTTTAAAATTATTATTTTCATCCACTTTAAATTTAAGTATTGTCTTATTAAATTCATTCATTTAAACAGTATAAATCCACACAAATTTTATACGTTCATTCCACTCTAAATATATCTATAATACAATTTCAAAATTTTACAAAACACTATTCATCCAAACATTTAATGTAAAGTAACTGAAAAGACAGTATTTTTGTGTAAAGTTAAAAGTCATTAATGGTGTGGGCAAGACTCCCATATTCTCACATGATTTAAAACAAAAATAAAAACTGATAGAATTTGTCTTAATGTATTTTCTCTTAATGATAATACTAAATTTATCAAATTCGCAATAAAACATAATCATTACCTTTTCAAATTCTTTTTTATATATTTCTCTGTCTTCCTGTATTTCCTCTAATTATAATTCTTCGGTTGTTGTTTTGATTTCAATTGAAAATGATATTTTATGATTATTAAGAATTTATGATTTTCGGTTAAAGATAATATTTTATGATTATTAAAGTTTTAGTTAATCACAAATTATAGAAGAACATAAAAATGTTCAGAATAATTTAATGAAAAAAATATTAGCCGATTAATTTAGAACGATATATTTTTATTTAATTTTATATACGTCTATTTAGATAAATTTACATAAGATTAAAAATATAATATAATTATCTTTTTAAAAGTTGTTGTTTTGTGTGTGTGTGCATGTGTGTGTGAAACATGAATCTAATTGATCTTTCGAAATAGATAAACGACTATCACTCAAAAAATGTCAAAATAGTCCCATATTGGGTACCGTTTTCCAACAAAGATCAGGTGACATTCATTACATTGGGATACCCAATAGTAACATAAGATAAATCACACGTAATTTGATTGTTCTCGTATTCAAATTAAACAGAATAAATCGAATAACACTAACAATTGAATTTTTACGATCTATCCAAACAAAATAGTTAATAAGACCAATTAAATCTCCATGATCGAACGAACGAGTCAAAATGATCAATCAAATCTTAACGATCGACTTCAAACAAAAGAATCAAAATGACCAATTAAAATTCCATGGTCGGCTTTAAACAAATGAGTTATGTGACCAATTAAACATTTTCTTTCAATTTGGAAAACACCGTGCTAATACGCCCGAATAAATCTCCGAGGCTAAGAACTTGAAATAAATTTGAGTAAATAAGATTGGGAAAAATTCAAGATTGGTGACTGTGGAAGTATAACCAGGCTTAGCTCTACAAAGCTTTAAGAACAGGGCATACATACATATGTTAGATGTCATAAAATTCTTGATGTGAACGTACAAAAGAACGTACTAAGTTTTGCCAAGTAAGAATCCCTATATGGGCATTACAACAACTATGGATACATCCTTGGCAACACATAAGTAATGAAATTCAAGCCTATGGGGTGAAATGCAAATGTCATACATGTACTTGTACTCATAAAAAGTAAATACATAGCAACACCCTTGTGCGTCGGCATCATACTTAACATGAATGTTGTTGGTTTTGATGGACATTGACAAACAATCATTGACGAAATCCAAACATAATGATTTGATTACTCGTAAGTAATGTATAAATGGCCCAATCGCACCAAATCAAACTTTAGTGACCTAGTGGCCACTTGAAAGTGTGGTAAAAGTTTAGTGACCTTCGATACAATTTACCCACCTTAAAATGTTGAACTTATTTTGTTGATCTATGATTGATTTCGAGTTTTGATTATAACAAACAAATTATTCTTATCTCTAATGTTTTTATTTTTTATTTTAGTCTTTAATGATATATGTTACGAACTTGGTGGAAATCAAGCATGCACGATCAAACTTGGAAATCGAGCACTCGTGTGACATCCCAAAACTTTAGCATGATTATTTTATTGTGATATAGCCTAGTAAAAGTTGTGTTAACAATAATATAATCTTATAAAAAGAATTTCATCAAGATTTTGGTTAATTAAAAATAAATAACCATGTGAAGAAATTAAGGGAATGAGATGGCTACCCTATATATATACACCTTGCCACTAGAATAACAAATGACATGATAGGGTAAAATGTGACAAAGTAATGATTAGAGAAAATTAATTATAATGACAAATAGCCTTTTAGAGTAACATATGGCAAAATAATTGTAACGACAAATGGTCTATTATGGTAAAATGTAGCACAAAGTAATTATTAGGGAAAATTAAATTAATTATTATTTTAATTCTCAATCACTACTATAAATAGAGAAGAATAAGAGAAGGATAAAACATACCACAAATTGAAAACTGAAGACAAGTAAAGAAGGTACTTTTATTAACTTGCAACTTGAAGGTGAGTAATCTATGCCTATTTTTATTCA
>CAIGRB010144203.1:0-10356 GCA_903798255.1 Fraxinus quadrangulata
ATTGAAGGCTGAGGGAAGAGGTACTAAATATTCACTGGAAGCCATTACTCTCACTCACATGTTTGGCTAGTAAAGGTTCCTTACTGGTTTTTCTCAAGGATTGCTCAGAATAAAAGAAAGAAAACGAGGAGCTGAACTTACCAGTTTTACAAGGAGCTTACTGGGTTTTACGTAACTAAACTTACCGGATTTGCAAAGAGCTTACCAGTTTTACACAACTTACCGAATTTTCACACTTACTGGTTTTTAAGTTACCCGATTTGCACAATGCTTACCGATGTTGCAGGTTCCTTACCGGATTTGCTTCTTACCGGATTTGAAGGTTCTTTACCGTATTTACTTCTTGCTTATCGAATTTGCTTCTTGCTAATCGGATTTGCTTATTGCTTACCGATTTTGCAAAGAACACTCTGTTTTTGCGATTTTTCAACTCTTTTTCGTCTCATGAAAGATCATCAACGGCTCTGATACAATTGATGGAATTTTTAGAAGACAAAGAGGAGGAAATTGATAAATTCATTCACACAAAAATGAAGATACATAGCTAAATATATATAGCCATACTTAAATACATTTTAAAAGATACTTCAAAAAAATATCCTACCAACTACAACTAAAACCATGCTTGTCAAAATAATAACTTGTAATAGGTGTAAAATAGACTAACAATTCATCATTACATGAGTTAGACATTAATCAAAGATATTGNATAGCCATTGTTAAATACATTTTCAAAGATACTTCTAACAACTATCCTACCAACTACAACTGAAACCATGCTTGTCAATACAATAACTTGTAGTAGGTGTAATCTAGCCTAACAATCCATCATTACATGAGTTAGACATTAATAAAAAAATATTGTTGAGTGACAACAAAAATGTCACACACGGTTCATCATAAAGTTTTCTTTTAATTTGCATTCTATCTTGGTGTGTTAGGAGGAAGAATATGCACTGGCGTTTGCAAAGAAGGAATTCAATTCTATAATGATCTCATTGATGCACTAATGGCAACAGGTTTGCGTCAATTACGTAATTCTTGTATTTTTTATTTCTTTAACAACTTTTATTTGCATAATTCACTATTGGAATTAAGTTCAATATTTGATGTATATGCTTTTCTGCAATAATTTTTCATCTTACATATTAATTTATCTCACATTTTTTCAATTTATTTTGTATAGGCATTGAGCCATATGCAACTATCTTTTACTGGGATGTTTCCCAATGTTTAGAAGAAGACTATGGTGGCTTCCTACGTGACAAAATTGTATAAGTAACTCACATGGAAAATTTACTAGTAAGATGTTTAAGAAATTTACGAAGTGAATCCAAAGTTATAAGCAAATCTTTTATTTGCTCCAATATCCGTGAAGCGAAAAGAAGATTGAAAAAAAAAAAGGATTATAGTTTTATTAAAACAATGGACCACCTATTCCAAAGATTAAAGTACCAACTTAACAATTTTTACCATATTTTGCCATTTCGTGTATTTATATTATAGGAAGGATTTTTCTGAATTTGGTGAGATTTGCTTTTGGGAGTTCGGAGATCGAGTGAAATATTGGATCACACTAAATGAGCCTTGGTCATTTAGTGTTTCTGGATATGCGAGAGGCTAAAAGGCATTCTTGTCTTCATAGATGTGCATTTAGATCTCAAATTGCTCGCAAGTATGGAGATCCTGGCCGAGAACCGTATATTGTAGCTCATCATTTGATCATTTCTCATGCTTATGCAGTGGATATATATAGAAGAAAATATCGGGTTTCCACATTAATTTCATCAATAATTTTATGCATACATACGTATTTATATCATACTCAGAAATATGTAATTTGCACAAATGATACATTTGTTCTTACAGGAAAGTCAAGGAGGTGAGATAGGGATGACAAATTGCATTCAGTGGTACGAGCCTCTTACTGAATCTCAAGAAGATCAAGATGCCACTACTAGAGGTAATGATTTTATGATTTTTATGTTGATTTTGTGGAATGACTTCGTCTAAAAGTTTTAGCAATTAGAGAGTGAGAAACAATTTTATTTTATTGTTTTCAAATTTATCTTTTGAAGGTTTGTAGAACCGATAGTAATTGGAGACTATCCAGGAAGTATGACAACAAATGTTGTTGAACGTCTTCCAAAAGTTACAGAAAAAGAGGAGAAGCCAGTGAAAGGATCATATGACTTTTTAGGCATAAACTATTACATGGCCACTTATGCCGCCAATGATCCAACAAAGCCAACAACTGGTATTTATCTCACTGATTCACACGTTTCTCCTTCAAGTAAGTATTAAGACCTATTATAGGCACAGTTGTAACGTTTGTCATAATATACTAGTTATCTCACCGTTTCGAACGTTTCACTATCAAGTATCAAGTCCTGTTTGTTGAATATTGGGCTCCAATCTCACCAATAACCGGGCTCAGTTAACCAATCAACACCACTACCAAACCAATCGAATTACAAACCAAAACACCTTCCCAAACACAAACGGTTGCTCCAATGTTATAGCCCACAAAGAGCTTGGTGTGAAGAAGATGGTAGCTACAAGAATCAGCCACAAAGGCTAGAAAAGAGGAAGAAGGTAAAGCACAGTCAAGCACAAAGCAAAGACCGGGAATTACAAAGCCAAAAGAGACGCTCCTCTTCACAAACACACGGCTACCACAATTCTCCCACACATTCAACAATAATGGACAAGCAATTAAATAGGTTAGGAATAGATATGGGCTTTAGGTCAAATAATAGGGCCCAATAACAAAGGAGATAAGTGGGCTAACAACACTAATATAATTAGGCTGCTTCAAATGACCCAAGTGGATTACGTGATCAATTTGTTCTATTGTGGCGTTGATATTTCACTTCACTCATCGGCCTAGGCCTATGAAGTATAATCAAATAAAATTGATTTAACATCATTGCCCCCGATTTATTGGGTATCAAAACCCAACAAATCTCCCCCTTAATTCCCAATAAATCTGCAAGCAAACAAAACACACAGTTTACACTTGCACAATCATTTAGCTGAACGTAATAAGGTGCCCTTTGGTGTAATGAGGTGCCCTTTGGTGCAAAGGTATGCTTTTAACTCCTGCCATTTCCTCAAAAATAAAATATATTGGATTATATTTCAACAGCTTAAGGGAGTACAACTTTAACAAGTTATAGAAATACATTGCGGTGTCTCTTATAATAGCCAAAATGAATCTTCATTTGGCTTAAGTTATTGCTTGTTATGCTTATAAAACAGTACGTAAACTAATTATAATGGCCATTTTACAAGGTTGCCAAAAAGCTCAGCTGTATGGTGGAGGAATTTCCTCAGCAAGAAGGCTTTGATTCCATAGAAGAAAGAAGCTGAGAAATCCGAACACTGTCGTAAAAGGCTAAAAAGCGGCTAATTCAGTTTATAAAAATTAGTGCTTCCTTAATGTTATGTTGAATAATGCACTGTTACAGATGTTGCTTCTAGTTTGTTTCATTTTTTTCTTCTTTTTTGTAGGTTGAGAAAGCCATATTTGGACTTGCACTTGTTATGCTCAAATAAAAGGACCTGGCCAGTGAGGTTTCAAGTCAAACTCTCGTGTTGATTGTTTTGATTTGTGAACTAAAAGATTCGGGACTGCCATGTTCCAGTTCTATTTAGTATATATATCTATTATTTGTGTCCTCTTTAATTTTATAATAATTGTTTCTAAAAGGGACATCGAAGAAACACTGAAAAAAAAAATAGATATTTCCCTACTAATCTAACGCAATTCTTGACTGGAAAAATCCTTCGGAAATAATTGCTGTCAATGTTTCCGTATAGGGATTGAGCAGCTTAATTGTGGCGGTGGAAGTTTAGCCTTTTAAATAGGTCAGAGTCGAATGGTTTACCCTGGGTGATGTGAGTTGCACTCTGTTTTCTTTCCATGTTACAACGTATTAAGAAAGAATTTAGAAAAATTGAGCTAAGAAGGCTTTATTACTTTAATATATTAGTATCCTAACCCCCACAAAGATTGAATTTGACAGTCTAAAAACCACAGGATTTGCTTTTCCACAAATACAAACAAAAGAAATAAAAAATATATACAAATGTTTACATAAGTGAACCTATAAGTTTGTGCCTAAATGCCTGTGGGGTGAGATGGGGTGAAGGGATGACGCAACTAAGACCAAAGTAAAACGCAACTAATGCAAAACTTCTAAAAAGATGGTGGAATCATCATTATATAGATTTTCTTCCAGCATTAACCGCTGTCAAGTTCACTTTAAATGATGTCCATTTGACACGATTTCGGTCTCGGTCTCGGTCTCGGTTGATCTTCATATATGCAACCTACGCTAGATTTTAAAAGGAAAGAAAAACTATAATGCTAAATGTTATATGTCATCACGCCTGATCTCATGCACATGGTGGGCAGTAGTCAAGTTCTTTTTTTTTTCTTTTTTTTGGTTTTTTGGGTTTTTACCCTACCGCCTTCACCCCATCCATTGTCCTTTATCCCTACTCATTCCTGTTTCTTTTATCTCCACCCATCATTGCTGTCCCTCCCCTTGTCTCCGTTGCTGTTGCTGTTGCTGTCGCTGTCGCTGAACTCTCTCTCTTTCTCTCTCTCACGGTAAATTTATGTAAAATTGTTAAGTCATGCACACGTATGTACGTATTAATCAAGTGATTTTTGTTTTAATGGAGATCAATTCAATAAAAGAAATTATGGTCAGTCTTAAATTTGCCACGTAAATGCACTTGATATTCGAGAATCAGCCACTAGCCACTACAAGTTTACTGCATGTACTTATGTTTATAATATATAGAGTTTTTCTGCCATAAACAAAGTACAAAACCTGTTTTCGTAGCAAAAAAATCCTCTCAAAGTACAACACAAGAATTCTAATCCCCCACCTCGATACCAATCTTCCAGAAATCAAAACCAAAACCATCAATTCCAATTTCCATAATTGCGAATCAAAAATTTCCTTCTTCCCCGACTGATTAATAATTAAACTACAAACTAAAGCTGCAATAATCAGACTCAAAAGGTGAAGAATCGAAAGCGCATTGAACTTCATTTTCTTGTAATCCTTTGGCAAATCTTCATCTAGAAACGGGTCGTCTTCATCGATTTCGCTTCCTTTACCTAAAAACTGAGATTTTGTGGTTCTCTGATTCTAGGATTTCTGATTTTTCTCTGACAGGTTGAATAATCGGGACTTGGTTTTGGTTCTAAGCAAACTGGATTTTCTCCGGAAAGAGTAAAACCTCCTTGTGTGTTCGGTGTTGGACCTACACTTTGAGCCTTGAACTACTGTCGTCTCTGCCATGTTGTCATTAAATGGATCGCAGACCTCCCTCGGTGACATCTGGCCGTATTTGGTACTCGGACTCTGTGCTATACGAGATAAGAGAGCACTACAACAAAATTTGCTTCTTATGATATGCATTGCGTGCCATAAAAAGTTCTTTACGATGTACACGTGAATACCATATAAAGGCATGCCATAAATACTCACTTTTTTTTATGACATACAATGCATGTCGTAAAAACACTAAGTTAATTCACTTTTTTATGGCGTGCACATGCTATATAAAGATGATATTTAGCTTTTTAAAGCGTGCACTCGCATGCCGTAAAAAGATGGTATTTTTTATGGCATTTATTTAATTCACGCCGTAAATATCGACTTCGTCTTTTTAAAATATTTATTTATTTGATTACTAGCATTAATAATTAAAGAATAGAACTTATATCAACACATATAATCATATTTTCCATATTTCAATAAACTAAAATATTGAGCATGATCCAATATAATATGTCAAAATGTAGAGTTAATCTAGACTGAGAACATCGTTAGCCTAGTTAAAAAGTTAAAGTATAGACTACTATTCCAAAAATAACCAATTCAAATGTTATAAAATAATCGATCCATATTGAAGTTCGCTTCTTTGATCAACAATTTAGCTATTCCAAAAATAATAAACTTCCTGCACTAAAAAAAAAAAAGATAAATAAAATTAGATGTGTTTTCACTCATTTTGTCAAAATTTGTTCGAAATAGTGCCAAAAAACATCTTAACAAAAATTAAGTCTGGGTGAAAATTATATACACAACTTAACAAAAACATAAAAAACACTACAATAAAATGACAAACTTGCTTCTTGGTAGGGTTTGATTAATGTTGGTAAGGAAATAGATATAATATGAACTAATAAATAAGTTCCAAGATTTAGTATTGTGACACATAGTTATCAATAATTAATAAATACTTCCCTACCTAATGACGTGCTATTGGATCAAACCACAAATAAATTATTAAGAAAAAAGATGGCTTTTCATAGATGAAATGGAAATTGAATTCATGCAAAAGGAGAAATTTTTGGGATTCCTTAGCTGGAAAGATGCAGATGAAAGAGAGATTAAGCAGAACAAAATGGACTAGGTAGTGGAGTCATAATAGAGTTATTCTATTAAGATGATTACAATAGAGAATCAAAACTAGAACTTGATCACAATTATGTTAAACATTACACAATGATAGGATCAAACTCTCACCTTCAATTTTTTGATCTTTTCCAGCAAATCTTTTGTTTACGTATTCAATGATAGACAGATCTTTTCCCACAAACTATAAGTGAGCTGTGAAACTCTCACCTTCAAGCAAAACATGCTTTAATTTAGATATTTTCCAGCAGCCCGGAGTTTTTACCCGGTTGGAGTTTCTCTATGATCATTCATTGTGTTATTTACTATTTTCATATGACTGCGACAGTTCAACATAGGAAAATTAGATCGATTGATTAACCATTTAGAAATAATTAAAAGTAACTTGTTGCTATTTAATTATTAGTTTTTAATTCTGCATAATCCCCAATTCACCTCCTCTCTAGATGTATTTTGAGTCAAATCTCGTAATTTCAATATATATATATATATATTGAAATTACGAGACAATTATGTCTATCATGAGAGTGCTCAGTACCCAAACCACTATTTAATTGACATGTGTAATAAATAATCGTGATTTTCTAATTAATTTAGAGCATCTCCAAGAAACTGTTCAAACATAAGACGATCTCTATTTTAAAGAGTCAGCCCCCTAAAATTATGCTCCAAGACACTCTTTAAATTAACATTTTAATTTAGAGAGTAAGTTTGAGTGTCTTAATTTTCAATAGAGGATAATAATATAATAATTTGAAGGAAAGATGGTGGAAATAAAAGATAATGAAAAATAATAAATATTTTTTGGAAGTAATAAAATTAAGTATTAAATATAAAGAGGCCGTTAGAGTATTTAAAAGTTTTACACCCTAAATTTATCGATATTCTCTAAGTTGTAGAATATGCTCTTTAAAAATAGAGTTTTTTAAAGATGATCTTAGACTTGCATATCAATGAATAGTATATATGTCAATTAAATTGTGGCAAAGAGCACTCATTACTAGAAACTTTCTCGTGAATCACATAGAGTTTCATCCTCTTAGCTCTAGAAAATTAAACCGACACAATTATTGAAATATGGCAAGATTCTGACATGAAAATCATCTTTGTAGTCAATCTTTCCAGTTTTACTAGCATTAATGTATTTGATTGTAATTCAATCTCTCTGGTTTTGTAGCAATATAGTGAAGATAGTAATTTCATGTATAAGCTGATTATTTTAGGTGATTATGTTGATTGGTTTTCCAATTGCATATCTTTTCCTTTCTCGTTTCCCTTTATGCAATTTTGTTTGTTATAAAATTATCTCCCTTTCTCTGTGTTCTTCTGTTTCCTCAATCTCTTCTTCTGTTAAACCTAATGTATTTGCAAGTACGATTATAATCCGAGATTAGAAATTCAATGATCAGAGGAGAACAGTGCATGGACTATTAAAATTCTACCTAAAGGAAAGAAACTACTTGGCTATAAGTCGGTTTACAAAAGCACAAAAAAAAGAAAAGGATGGATAGCAATATTCTCCGTATCATGAGATGATTCTTCTCTTTTAGTAGCGACCACTGGTCTTCAAATTATCTCCATATCCTGTCAATTCTTTATTCAAACCTCATCATTCAAGTATGATTCCTCAATTAGGAAAACTAGATAATGTGACTAAGATTCTAAAAGAACTTGTTACTCAATTATCTAAGTTATCCTCTTCGTCAAAAAATATCAACACTATTGATAATGTCGAGGCCCAATTTATTGATGATGAAACTTTTCATATCAATAAATTAAAAGGTCCAAAGAATCAATATTCAAATCTTCCTCCTTCTCATCCTCAAAATACTTCTTCAGATTTGCTTTTTGAAGAAAATGAAAATTTTCAAAAAACTTTGAATGGTGAATACGTCGTTGAATGGAACATTGATGGATTAACCAAATATCAAATCATTTCATTAATGGAAGTCATGTCTATGTGCTACAAAGCATATGATGCTAAAGGTGTCAATCTTAAATCCGCAACCAATAATTTGGTTATAGGATTTACAAGACAACTTAAGCAGTGGTGGTATAACTACCTTGATCAAGATGAACGAGACTAGATTTTTGATGCTGTTAATGATGAAACGGGAGAAAATGATAGCTTCACAACTCGTCTTTAGTTATATCAAACATATTATTGGAACTCCTGTTGAAATACTCAATAGACAATCCAATATTCTCATGAATCTCAATTGTCCAAAACTTCATAAGTTTCGTTGATATAAATACATATTTTTGATTCGTGTCTTATTACGAGAAGATTGTAGTCAATCATATTGAAAAGAAAGATTTATATCTGGACTTCCGAAACTCTTTGCAGAAAGAGTTAGAAATTCTATCAAAATTCAAAATAAAGATACTATTTCATATGCAGATCTTACATATTGAGAAATTATTAGTTTTGTCAATAAAGAAGGATTAGCTCTTTGTAATGATCTCAAATTAAAAGCCAAATTGAAATCAAAACGATCTGAAAGTCGAAGAGAACTTAAATCATTATGTTAACAATATGGTTTTGAGAAAACTAGTCCTCCTTCTTCTAGATTAAAAAAGAAGATTTTTCCTTCTCATTCAAAAAAGAAAAAGGTTTTCACAAACCTTCTTACAATAATTTTTTTTCCTCTAAAAACGGTTTTCAAAAAGAAAATTTTCAAAAACTTCAAATGTTACTTGGTGGAAGTGCAAATAGTCATGACATTATTCTAATAAATATCCTATGAAGGGCAAGATTAATAATCTTCAAATTGATGAAGATGTTAAACTTGAACTTCTCAACTTACTTAATTCAAGTTCTGAAAATGATTATTCTGATTCAGAATTAGAAATGGTTTATAAATATCAAGATGATTCTGATGATGTTGAGACTAGTTCTGCTGAATCTTCTTCTTCAAGTCAATGTATAGAGATTTGTGGTTGTAAAACTATAAATTCTCTTACCAAAGAGGAATAACTTATTCAAAGAATAGTTGAAAAGATTGATAATCCTCAACATAAGAAAAAATTCAATTCTCTTTTACCATCGAAATCTTCAAAATCTGTAGCTGAACTGACAAGACCCATCTCGGATCACCCTAGTGAACCCGAAACGTGACGTGCGCCAATAATAGATGCTGACTAAATGTCAGATCCACCACCAAGGCTAACTATGAATTACTACAAAATGTGCCAAAATCAATAGCTTATGAAAAATATAATGCAATTCGCCCAANTAGATGCTGACTAAATGTCAGATCCACCACTAAGGCTAACTATGAATTACTACAAAATTAGCCAAAATCAATAGCTTATGAAAAATATAATGCAATTCGCCCAAATAATTACTTCGTGCTTTATCAAATATATCATGTCACTCAATATGTCGGGTGGCTACCACTTTGAAATCATCATGCTCTTCTAGCTATAAAGAACCAATTGCTACCTGTAAGAAAAAATTGTAGAAAAATATATGAGCTAATAGCTTTTTAAAATAATTATATTTTCTCATTTATACATTTTTATCGAAAATCAAGTGGAAATCCTTTAACAGTTCACATTATAATAACATATAATAACATCAATAATCAAGACACGAGACATCTCATAACATTGAAAAATATCATCTAATAGTCATATGATATAATCATCATTTCAAATCCATCACCATCACATCCCATCCCATCACATGTAATCAACCAAAAATGTACCCTCTGACTGAAATATATAATCCACTCCTCGGGCTAAATACTTTCGCCACGGCCCTTAGGCCCCTCTGTGAACGAAAATGGGTCTCAAAGACCTCTCATAATCAATACTAGAATACGGCAAAGGCCACTCAGTGAACTACATATAAACGGTCAGACCCTTTCATCCCTATTCAGGACCCCTCAGTGTAGTATAGAATACGGCC
>CAIGRB010144224.1:0-26261 GCA_903798255.1 Fraxinus quadrangulata
CATCTTATTACAAGTAACTTTACACAAAATCAGTACATGGACCAATATCCCAGAAAATTGTAAATTTCTCCCCCTTCAAGTTGATAAGTGTATTTTATACACTTATTCAGGGGCTTAAAATAAAGAAGCGAAAGAATTATTGAAAATCTATCAAGATTACTTTGAAGAAATTCAAGAATATCAAGATTCATTTTCCTTCATTCATTAATTCAAAATTTCGGTAATAAATTATACGTTTAACATGATTTCTTATAATTTCAGTATGTTAGGCTAGTTTTATACATTGCTATTATGAGATGAACTTTTATTATAATATTTTTAGTTTTAATTAATTATTTAACTTTAATTTGATTTGATTTTTGGATGCTTATTATCGTTTTTATCGTTCTTTTCAAATGCTTGATCACCAATTAAATTATTAGTGGATTTTATTGTTATCGATAGAAATAATGGGGTTTAAACTCAATAGAATAAATATTATTAGATTTGATAAAGAATAAAGATATACATATATAATTTATATGGTTTCTAGTACTTGTTAAAGTATTTATCACGTTTACATCTTTCATCGAGAGATAGAATAGTTACATGAGAGGAATATATTTGGTCGTTATCGAAAGAGACTTTCTATTAAATTATAAACATTGGCCAACATGAATGATTTCAAATTATTATACCAAAATTGAATAACAATGGGGATTATGATGGTCCAAGAATTACTAATTAAGAAGGGGGTGAATTGATTTTTAAAACTTTTTCGAAAAATTAATCTAAATTCAAGTAAGTAAAGACTAAATAGATTATTTTAAATGATAAGTACAAATATAAAAGCGATAAGTAAAATAGAGAGATGATGCAAATGATATAATTGTAGAGGATCGATACAAAGCAATGATCTACGTCCTCCATTATAAGCTCTCCAGCACGAGCAATACATTTTCACTATATTGATTGACTTATGGTACAATACAATCCTTTACAACGCTTCCAGTGACTTATAAATAAGGAGTATCGATCCTTATACAATGTTGAGATTTACAAGACCTCAACACAACGCACTATTGAGCTTTCACGGAACCTCAATATGACACACACAGTGACTTACAACAAGAAGCATCAATCCTTATACAATGTTGATTTTTAAGAAATTTCAAGACCCATACTTTTTCAAAGTGATTTTAGCATAGAATTTCCCTCTTGATAAATAATACAAACAAATTAAGTATTAAGAGAAGTTAACACTCCAATGAATAGTAATAAATGATAGTTTAAGTGTTACATAAATTTTTTTGATGAATATGATAATAAAAAATTAGATTCAATCAATCAAAGTGTTTCAATGAGAATATGAAGAAGAATTAAATGCAATGTAAGTTAAAAAAATCTTCTCAAAATATGTCTCTCTTTTAATATAATTGTAATAAATTAAATATTAAGAGAGAAATGAGAAATTTTGATGAATATGATGATTTTACAAGTTTGATTTAATAAATCAAAGTTTTCAATATGAAGAAATAGAAAAGTTTATACAATGTAAGTGCAAATATCTTCTTAGAAAATATCTTTCTATTTTAAGATTGATATAAATAAGTTAAGCACAAAGAGAAATGAAAAACTTTGATAAAAGAAATGATTCAAGAAGTTTAATTCCACAATTAAAGTTTTTGTAATGAAAAAATAAATGAAATGAATGTAAAAATGTAAATTTAAAGAAGATATTTTACAAGAAAGCTCTCTTCTAATTGTTTAATAAATGCAAAGTGAAGTGATATTTATAACAATCAAAATGTCAAAATTTCTGACCAATCGGATAAACCAATTGAACGTCAGCCACTGAACCAGATAACTTAACTAGCCGTTATGCTTCAGAAATCAGAACAGTTAAAATTTGACTGTTGAACAAATCGGACGTCCGTAGACTTTGACCTTTTTTTTTTTTTTTTGCAAAAATGTGGACTTTTGAATAACGTTTTCAATTTATCTTTCAAGGTAAGTAACATTATAAAAATTTAAACATCAAATTGAAATACTTACCTTTCTAAAAAATAAATTTCTATGCAAGTATTTTTATGAAATAATCTTTTCGTGTATAAAACAAATTTTGAGCTTTTATCTTATTGTTAAAAATATCAAAGTATTAGTACATTTATATTTGAACTAAGAAATCTAATTTTTAATCTTGCTTCAAAACTTCTCTTAAACTTCTCGTCTTGATCTTTCTTTCATGTCATTTCTCATATTCTTGATCTTGTTTTTTCTTGACGTTTGTCTTTTAAGCTCTGTCTTCAATGATTTGACTTAAATGCTTAACTTCCACTTTGATCTTCATTTCGAATTCGATTTATAATGTGTTAATTTTGATAATGTTTAATTGATTTTAACATTGAACTATTATTACTAAAATCAATTGTTAGAAACAATATTAATCTTATTTGTTATGATAAAAACATTAATGATGAAATCAACCATAAGTCAANTCTTTTCTTGTCCGATTTATGATGCGTTGATTTTGGAAATGGTTGATTAATTTAAACATCGAACTATCATCACTCAAATCTATAGTTAGAAACAATATTAATCTTATTTGTTATGATAAAAACATTAATGATGAAATCAACCATAAGTCAACAAATTCGACATCTTAGCAATACATCTCACATATTTAAAACACATTTACTTACTTTCATTAGTTTAATTGATAATTTAGTATAGAAAAATCACAAATTGTTGCTATTCCCGATTAAAGTTGCAATTAATTTTAACTCAGTCAAACACGTAGTTCTCATAAGTTCGACACTTTATTCATTATTATATTACTTGATCACGATCTCTGTATTTGCAGGTTTCAAAAGGTCAAGTCATAAAGGTGAACACGTCAACTATGCTTCAATTTCAATAAATGTTCATCAAAATTCTCCTAAACGTGGTCCAAAATGGCAAGGTCGCTTTTTTGTGTTACCATTCCTTCAAACTGGTAAGCATCCAGCATAACAAAGTGATAATCCATCTGCAATGTATAAACAAGTATTATGTCGAATCACGGAATCGCATTGCCTAATTCTTTAACTCCACAAATTAACAAGTAAACATGATTTTCACAAATGAACAAGAAATTTGCATTTTCAAATGTAGATCAACTAATTGTTACAAATCATAATTTTAACAAGCAAACATGATTTCCACATTGAACATGCATTCTCACAACAATGCCGATATATGCCATTGAAACTCCAAATTTGCACAAAAAGAAAAAAACTAGAAATTGGCCCAAGAAATTTGAACTTAGTGCTACATACTCGAGGTTTGCGACAATACTTGAAACAAATAGAAAAAACTCATTACAAAAACACTCGAAGTTTACATAGACAACTCAAAATTGGCTGTGTAAACTTTGAGATTGCATTGCAAACTCGAATGGTGCACTATACACTAGAGTTATTGGTAATTCCAAATGTTTAAAAAGGTCAATGGCCATTCTTGAATTATGGCTTTGTAATAAGGCTATTGGCATATATTTCCTCTCATAATTTTAACAAGCAAACATGATTTCCACATTGAACATGCATTCTCACAACAATGCCGATATATGCCATTGAAACTCCAAATTTGCACAAAAAGAAAAAAAACTAGAAATTGGCCCAAGAAATTTGAACTTAGTGCTACATACTCAAGGTTTGCGACAATACTTGAAACAAATAGAAAAAACTCATTACAAAAACACTCGAAGTTTACATAGACAACTCAAAATTGGCTGTGTAAACTTTGAGATTGCATTGCAAACTCGAATGGTGCACTATACACTAGAGTTTTGATAGATAACTCGAGAAATTGCATTTCAATCACCGGATTTGCCCGCAAACTCGACATTTTACCTAATAATTGAAACTATTTGCCCAACAACCACTCCACATTTCACCACACATTTTCAATTGTCAACATGTAATCACAGTCATAACTATTCATATATTCTACAATGACCAAACATCATTAGCAAAATTTCCACAAATATGGATTTTTCTGAACCTTACCCCAAACTTGACTAGAACTCAAAATATCCAGAAAATTAATTAATGAAAGGAATAACACTGGCGTTAGGGCCACACCCTATGTCTTTTTCATTTTAGGAAAAAAAAACTCAGCCTGGAAAAAGGAATCTTTTTTTCTTAATGGAATGCTTCCCCCACAAGCACAAGAAGCTTTCATAGGTTTGCGGTCATATTTAAAAGCATTTAATTCTCCAACTACAAAAATCGACTACTAAAATCCGTACACAGGAGAATTGTTTACCAAATCATGCTTGGTGTACAATATTATTGACAACATTCCACGTGATATGTTGTCATTGAACAGTTTAAAAAATAATTTATTTTTTCTATCAACACTTTTTTGCCATCTACGACATTGTCAATAATATTGTAAAAGAACATTGTACAAATAGATTTATCCTTGTTTACCTGTCTCAAAGATGCCCTCAAGAAGAAAATGATTAACATTTGAAGGGTCATATTTAGAAAGCCAAAAGAGGAAGATGGTTAAAGAATAATTTTGGTACTTGTAATATAACAAAAAGAGAAAATAAAAAAGCACAAGGATTTACATTGCTTATGTGAGAATGAGAAAAAAAGATTGGGGGGGTAAACACGCTTATGTCACAACTTTCAAACCACATAGTCAAAATACTTAGAAGAACAATATTATTTATTTATTTTCAAAAACTTTTGTGATGCATAAGTTGAATTTACAATTCATAAATTGATTTATAAATTCAGTTATAATTTTAACTACACATTCATAACTATTATTACTACTAGAGCACAAGATTTTTATATATTTGGGCAACACATAGAATCAATTTACTTAGAAAATTAACTGTTTTTAATGTGAAAATTTTTATTTATTTAGAGAGAGAGAGAGAGAGAGAGAGAGAGAGAGCACATGTTTTCACGTGGCCACAGGCATTCAAGGATCAATTAGGTGGGGATTTGAGAAGCAATATGGGACTCGTATTGATAGAAAAAATCGGCGGCACCTACGTTTGACCCACTTGTTCTGTGCCTTACAATAATCTCCATTATTCTATAAGCGAGACAATGCATAAATATCATACCCTCTAATTCAAAAGTGGTCCTGTAATTATTAAATGCTTTCCATAGTGACAAACAGCATCATCTACCATAAAGACTAAATTAAAGTTATGGGTTAATTGGAGTCCTAAACGAGTTTTATTATCCACAAATCCAGAAATAATGCATAATTTTTTTGTCACAAGCAAACACTTCTTTACTTGTTGAAGCATGGAGTCCAGAAAGTGTTGACCTGGAGTGAGTCATGACATATACAACTATTTAGAAATTATCCAGTATAAAGATTTACTCAAAACTGAACTAGATCCATTTCTATTTAAAATATCAAGAATTTTGGAATTTCAGCTGATTTAGTTCTACCCTTTACTCCAACTACCATATCATGCTCAGCATCTGATACCTTTTAATTTACAACAAGGCAACACAAGGGCAGCTGTTTCTTATAATTCTCACAGCAAAAAGCACCTAAATAGACCATTGACTTAGAATACACAAGTTTTACACAAGATGTTCAAGTCTGCAAAATGGAGAAGCGAGAAGATCAAAGTTGTATTCAAAATGCAGTTCCAAGCAACACAGGTATGTTTTTTACAGCATCAACAAATAAACTCTTGTTCTTTACGTGAATCCTTTTTCCCCATTTTGTTGCTAGATCTAGGTATGTCTCTGCGGAATATAGAAAATTATCTTGTTTACTGCTATTTGAGTTACAGGGAACTAGTTCTACTTAGGCTTAAAATGCAAAACAACTGTGAAGAGCAATATTCATTATCTCCATACCAAGAGGGGATCCACATATGCATATGCAAATCATCCAACTAAAATTGTTTCTTTTGATTAAAAAAATAAAGGACTGGAAATTGTAAATTTGAAATAACTCTCCACTAATCCAAACTTCATGTCTTGCGGTAATTCCAGGTGCCACAGATAAAAGCCAAAACCCTGACGCTTTCGGTGGTTCCGGCAGATGTAGGAAAGCCAACAGTGAGATTGGAGAAAGCTCCAATCGTCGAAGGAAACTGCTACTGGGAACATCCTATTTATGAGACTGTAAAATTAGTAAGGGAGCCAAAGATGGAAAGATATAAAGAAAAAATCTTCCATTTCATTGTGTCAACTGTAAGTGATAAACCTTCTCATATAGAATCCTTTTGACTTGTTAAATAACTGGAGAAAGAAGATGCTTTAGTTTTACCTGTAGCCAGCACAAATTAAAGATACATTTTTCAATTCTCTCAGAGATCATCAAAATCAGGTGTTCTGGGAGAAAACTCGATTGACCTTGCAGATCTAGTTGAGGCTACTAAACCATTGACATTATCTCTGCCTCTACAGGCTTCAAACACGGGTGCAATATTGCATGTTAGTACTTCTCTCTTGCACGCAAGCACACAAAAAGAAGCTGGCACATACCTGGATTAACAAGCAAACTTTTTTTTTTTTTTTTTAATCAATTATAAGGTTTCAGCATGTAGAATTGCACCCTCGGTAAAATGCAGTGTGTCCTAAAACTTCTATAAAAATATCAGGTCACAATTCAGAAGATGCAAGGAGATCTTCATTCAAGGTGACGAAGAATATTTTCAATGATGATCATGTTCTTTATCCATTATAATGATTTCACCTTTACAAGTTGACTTAATTCTTCTAGAAAAATTTCAGATGTACTGAAGAAAGTGAAGCACTGGTGGAAGATTTTGATAGCTATGGGAAAACAAATCTACAATCTCCTGAAGTAAGGTCTCCCATACCTCCCCTTTTTATTGTTGATGAAATAACAAAAATAAAAAATGTGAGCATTAGAGATCAGAGAGTAGTTAGAAACCTCAAGAAAGGCAGAGAATAACAATTCTAAAGTGAAGATATTTATATTGACTTCACTAACCAGTACTACTGTGAATTATTTTCCAAAGTGAACACTTCAGAGAACTAACATCTCATAACAATTAGCAGGATGGAAGCTTTAGAGATACAGAATCAGATAATAATGGTGTATATCAGAGATCCTACACAGACATGTCATTAGATTGTGCTTCAGATCGAAGTATAATTAATAAAACAAACAGCTTTGACGAAACCTGTTCAAGAGACGGGGTAGAAGAAAATTCCGTTGATATTATTGGAATGTTGAAAAATCAAATAACAATGTTAGAAAGGCGGGCAGAAGTTTCAGAATTGGAAGTCCAATCCCTTAGGAAGCAGGCTATAAAGGAAAGCAAGAAGGGACAGGAACTATTAAAGCAGATTGATTGCCTTAAGGAGGAGAGGGATGCAATTATAACCCAATGTGAACAACTCAAGTCCTTACAAGATGGTAACAATGATGATGCAGTTTCAAGTGTTACAAAGAGAGAGACTGAAAACTTGAGGACTTCACTTGAAGATATCAAGCAAGAACTTAAAAGTGAGAAGCAATCTAATAAGAGATTGAAGCAGCAGCTGCAGAAGACAGAAGACTCGAATTCTGAACTGGTTCTAGCATTACGAGACCTTGAAAGAATGTTGGATCAAAAGAATATGGAAATATCTCGACTTTCTAGCAAAATAAAGGCGAATCACAGCGGTGATGAGGCTCTTGCAATATCATCCAAGATAAAGAAAGATCGGGATCAAGAAAAGAAAGCAAAGGATGACCTAATAAGCAAGCAAAGAAATGCTGATGAAGCAGAAATGTTGAAAAAGGAAATTAAAGACCTCTATTGCGAAATAGAAGTCTGCAGGAAAGAGAAAGAAGAAGTTCAGATGCAAATGGAAAAGCTTACTCAGGATTATAAGAGTTTAGAAAAGGAAAACGAGGAAGTCTGTTACAATTTAGAGCAATCCCAAAAAGGAAATATGGAAATACAGCAAAATTATTCAAAGTCCTTGGTTAATGTAAAGCAGCTCAAACTCCAGGTAGAAAACTTGAAAGAAGAAGTCAAAAGGAAGGGACTACGACATTCAGAAGCTTTGAATAAAATCAATGAGCTTGAAACCCAGGTTCTGACCTTGCAGAAAGAACTGGAAAAGCAGGCACAAGGTTTCGTCTATGAACTTGAATTAGTAACTCAAGCCAAAGTTGAGCAGGAGCAAAGGGCCATACAAGCTGAGGAGGAATTAAGGAAGACAAGGTGGAAGAATGCTGCATCCGCAGAGCGCCTTCAGGATGAATTCAGACAGCTTTCAGTTGAAATGGCATTTAGGATTGATGAGAATGAGAAACTTGCTAATAATGCAGTAGCAGAAGCAAATGATTTGCGCCAGCAAAATAAAGTTCTAGAAGAATTGCTCCGGAAAGCTGAGGAAGAACTTCAAATATCAAAAGATCAATATGAAAGAAAATTTCATGAGCTTCTGAACAAAAATTCTCTAGGTGCAAAAGACGCATGTACTGGTGAATCAGAAATGCTACAGAAATTGGTAGAGGAAAAGGAAGATCTAGAGAGTGAACTCGCTTCAGTGAGAAAGGAAGCTGAAGAGCTGTCAAAGGAATCAATTTCCATCCAGTCTCAAATAGTTCAAAAGAAGAAAATAGATGAGAACTTGCATTTAGAATTGGAAAAGCTAAAACTTCAATACAATGAAAAGGAACATCGTTCGATTCAACTAGAACTAGAGAATGAAAGAATGAAGAAAGAGATGTCCAAATTACAGGGTGCCTTACATAAGAAGGAACAGGTAATTACTAGCACAAATAAAGATGTTTCTCATTTACTAGGTGGCTTACATAAGGTGCACAGAATTTGCAGCTAAAAGAATTGGTAGAAAGATAAAACTATTTTAAAACCTGAGGGTTGACTTCAAAACACTGCCAATTTGCATTTGTTACACTGTTACTAATATTAGATATTGACAAACTAAATCAAACTGTTTAGGGAAGACTTAATTCTTGAAATTAGAATTTTTTGAAAATAAGAAAGAGACCCTTTTATCACAATGGAATTGAAAGTGTATCTCCTTAGACTGACCATGGAATGAAGAATATCTGTTGACAATTCAACAAAATTCAGCCGCACCAAAAACTAATGCACACTGCTTTGTTTAAGCTTCCCAAAATTATTTCAGTTACATTTATGCAAACAATCTTATTCAAATAAATATTTGATGACAGGAGTCTAGACCAACTATGCACATGAATCACAGTGCTCTTGAAGGAAGAAAAAACATGGGAGGAAATTTAGGTTCTGCAGGAATGAGAATAGTGGATGGCCTTCCTACACAGAATGGATTTAACACAGCTCAAATTATAAGGTACAAGACAGTTAACTATTATGTTTTCGCTTCTTCTTCTAAGAAAATTCTTCCACATGCATTTATGCACGTTGCGTTGCTTATTCAGTGGAGAAATGCACCAAAGAACAATGCTGAAAGTGAATGGTGACTATGCTGGTGATAGTTGTGATGTTTCCAGCTTATTAAATGTAGTAGAGTCACTGAAGGAAAGAAACAAGAACATGGAAGACGAACTGAAAGAACTGCAAGAGAGATATTCAGAAATAAGCCTCCGATTTGCAGAGGTAGAAGGTGAAAGGCAACAACTTGTGATGACCGTACGGTGTCTGAAAAATGGAAAGAAAAACTAGCTACTCTGGAAATTGCTAAATGCCTAGAAAACAGTAGAGGATCAATAAATGAAGCAGCTAAGAAGATTGAGAAGAAACTGGAGATTTTCCCTGGCAAACATCAAACATACATCTACAGCTCGTTTTTTCACGAAGTCCTATTACATTTATGTCATTCATTTTCCTCTAATTCAATATCTTAAAGCAGAAAAGTTCAGTTATTTGTGTTGCAATTTATTGCATCAAATGTATAACATCATTCATATGTTACTTTTGGCATCACGATTGACTCCAGGCACATAGTAAATAAACCCCAGCAAACTTCTTAACTTCAATTTTGTAACTGGAGAGCTAAATAATTGTTTGTACAATGCTCAAAGCTCTAGGATGAGTAGCAGGAGCAACTTTTAATTTATTATAAGCCCAAACGATGGATTCAATAGGTGTCCAACCCTGCAGCAGAAAGGCTGGCCATAAAATGGAAAGAAGCTGGAGAGAAGGACTGAAGGCTATGTGTGTGTGTGTGTGTGTGAGTGAGAGAGAGAGAGAGCATTGTTTCCTGTTTTAATCTAAAAGAAGTTATCACGATCCACAGGCAAGATGTCTGCCAGCTTCTTGAAAGTCATTGCCCTGAATACTGACAACAAATATAATTTGCATGAGATACATAAGCTCTAATAGGTCTTCTCTATTAGCTTTCTTTCCCATTGAATTCATTAAACATCTTTGACTTTGTCCTTGTACTCTTCGAAGACTCAATGAAAACAGCTACCCCACCCAGGCGTCCTCTCCCAAAAAGAAGCAAAAGAAAATATTGGACCGCCTTGCATAGTAAACTGGCATGTCTAAGTTTAGATTCCTAACTGCTCGTCTTAAAGTTCTAATTTGATTTTCGTCATCCATTAACAGACACATAACACTCTGCTAGAAAATACTATTCCAAAACCCCTCATAATACTCAATTTTCTTCCCCATAATTCTCAGCTAACTCTACCTTAGACTATAACAGTTTAGACGCCACATCGGTGTCATCCGTATTCGATATTTCGACAAGAAGTGATCCACGCCAAGCCATCCATAATAGATTTCAACTTCTATAGCGGAAGTCCAAAATTACAATCTGGAATGGTATAGAAAATTGTGCATCCAACACAGATTAGGCTCAACTAAAAGTCCAGACATCATTCTAGATTCCACTTAAATTTAGCAGTCTCTTAATCAAAATAATCATTAAACTATCAGAATGACTATCTCAAAAATAAATGCATGAAACACAAGCCCTGGACTCAGATCTCAGCATACGAATATACAAATCACCGTCATAATTATCCTCCAGAATCACATATGGTAAAGAACTGACTATAAGACCAAAATTATGAAATAAAAACAAAACCAGACAATCATCGACATTATCTGCAATAGCCTTGTTAAAAATAAATAAATAAATTCAGTTTTCTCTTAGTATAAATCCCTCTCCTATAAAATCTAAACGTTCTCACGAAGCTTCGTAATAAACAACGAGTCTGATTCGGTAAACAATTCAGGTTTGGTGGCTGATTCGGCGGTGGGGAGTGTTGTAACATAGAATCAAAACTTTTAAATTTCAAATTAATACATTTTTAATTTTCAGTTTTAGTTTTAAATTTTCAGATTTAATACAAAATTAAAAATATTAATATTAAAATGTAAGTTATATTTGAAACTTTACTTATAAAATGAGAATATTCCATCGTTGGAATGATTTGAGATACAACTTGAATGCATATAAAATACTCTATGTACATTTTTTTTATATTATTTTGACAATTCGATAAAAACTCGTTCTTTATTTCAGTGCGTCATGTTCATAGAAGGAGAACCAACTGTGTTTCATATAAGTTTTATCATCATGTAGTGTCAAAAGTACTTGCACGAAGGAGAGGCAATACAATTTTAGGATAGTGTCCTTGACATGACTCCCTACAACTTGTTTTCCTAATCCTCTCTATTTATATTTTTATGTTTATTTTATTATTGAATAGTATTTTCATGTTATTTAAAATTGTTATGTTAATTGATGATTTATCTATACACAAATCACCTATTTTTTCTAACAATCTAAAGTCGTGTTAGGTGATTTGTATGTAGTAATTCGTGTTGTGTGATTTGTGTCAATTATGTGTAATAAGATATGAAACCCCTGATTTACCTATTGTGGTTTTCCTACTATGCTTTTTATTAGCTGTAGGACACCATCTCTCCATTGCTTGATTCTAATCTGCTTTTGCTTTGATATGCAAAAGAAAACATAAATTCAATAGAATTGAATCCAAAACTGTTATTGACAAATTTATTAATTTCTATAGTGATTGAAAGACAGCAGACAGACCAGCAGCTTAATGGTGAAACAATGATACCTTGGTGTGCTATCGCAGATAACCAAAAATAAAACCTATAATCTTTAAAGTACATGTGGTGTGAGCAAGAGTCATTCTCACGAAGAGTATCTAGCCTAGTTTTATGCTACGTGAACAAGGATGTGAGGTTTGAGTATAATGAAAACAATTTTAAGAAAAACAACTAAGGAACAATCCAAATTAAAGTATCGAAATCAATCAAAAGAATAAGCCTTGGTCTAAGTCAACATCCAACATCGAAATTTTACAACTGATCATCGATGCATGTATATATCAATTCACACTTTGAATAATCACCGTTGGAACTATTTTCCTATCTCTCTTTAGTCGCAGTTAATTAGAAAACAAGCGATTTAATTAACCCTAACAACTAAACAACCCAAGACAAGTGTTAAATGTTTAATCTAGTAAAAACCTTAAGAATTAGAGAGATTGATAAAACTAAACAACACAAGTACAATCAGTTGAATTTAATTTAGTCGAGCGTTCTACCTAAGATCTAATAATTTCTGTCACAGCAATTCAAACAATTACGAATTTGATATCTAACTTAGTAGTGGATTGAAACAAATAATAAACTAGTAGGCATTCTAGTAATTAAACGAGACAATCATGTAGGCACAGAAGAACATCCAATGCTCAAAGCATAAATTGAACAATAAAAACAAATTAGATCTCACAATTTTATCAATTTCGAGGCTTTGGTTTCCTTCAACCAATTATAAAAGTTTAGCCACGGAGGGCCATGATGAAAACTCGAAAGAGAAGTTAGAGAAGGGGAGAGGGAGGTGTGTGAGAAGTCTGATGATTTCTTGTCCCCCCTTTACACGTTAATTATCAGTATTGGATGTTTACCAAATCTCCTAAAAATATTCTAAAGGATAATTAGCACATAACGTCCACACCTTTCACTACTATTGTGAAAAATGTTCTCACTTTACATTTTTTTGTATTTTCGCCCTTATTTCTACATTTCATTGTTCAAAATGTTATTTTCATCCATTTTCTCAATTAAAAATTGTGAAATGACTACTATACAATTCTCTTTAAATAAAAGAAAAAGAAAAAGAAAAAACTCATTGTAACTATAGTCCCGATTTTTTTTAAAAAGCGCAAATGAGTCTCAAATAAATTATTAAAAGGGTAGTTAGCACATAAAATCCCTATCTTTTACTATTATTGCAAAAAAAAAAAAAAAAAAAGTTCATACCTTTCTTTTTTTTTTTTGATATTATCTCCCTTAATTACACTTTTGGTTGCACAAACCATTTTTTCGTAGTTGTCAGATTCGACTCGAGCAGAAACTCGGACAATGTATCGGGTCAATGAGTTAGTGGTTCAACCGACGGGTCATTACATAAAAACATACAAAAAAATATAAAGTATAAATTTTTTTGAGGGCAAAATTAAAATTTTTTAATTTATTTTTTCTAATTATTTAGGTCTATAAAATAAAGTAAAATGTTGCACCAACATTTTTCAAAAGAATATTTTTACAAAAGTTATAAATGATTCATTAGATATATATATATATATATATAAGTTATTGCACACAAGTAACATTAAATTACTTTATGTTCAAGCGATGATGAATCCATTATTTTTCTTAGAGATTCAAGATTCAATTTTCTTGTATCCAAAAATTATGTAAGAGAATTTCAGAACCCAATCAAACCGATCAATCGGGTTAGATAAATCGTCGGTTAATTCGTTCAAAACTCGATTTTGATTGAGTTAAGTACATTTCTATTAAATTAATCTGACCGGCCTGATCAATGCCCAACCGACTGGGTCGGACCAGGTTTTATAACTATGATTTTTTCTATCAATTTTCATCTAATTTCTCAATAAAGAGTTATGAAATAATGAATATACCATTCTATTTAAATAAAATAGCTAAAAAAAATTAATTACAACCATAGTCCCAAATTTAAAACAAAAGTGAAAACGAGTTCCAAATAAATTATTAAAAAAAATTAAAATTACAATTTGTTTTTAAAAAAGAGTGCAAACGAGCCCTAAATAAATTATTAGAAATTAGTTTTTTTTTTTAAAAAAAATGCAAACGAGCCCCTAATAAATTATTAAAAAATTCGACATTAATTTTTTTTAAAAAGCGCAAACGAGTCCCAATTAAATTTATTTAAAAATTTAAAATGCAAACGAATTCCAAATAAATTATTAAAGATTATAAACAAAAAAATTAATTATCTTTTTTATTTTTAAATAGGAGACTATATTCATCATTTCATAACTCTTTATTGAGAAATTGAATGAAAATTGATAGAAATAATGGTTTGCGCAATCAAAGATGAATTTTCAAAGTCAAGGTCAAATAAGGACTTAATTGGAATAAATTATTTTCTTTAGGTTTACTTTACAATTGGAATTATATGAGGGTTAGATGGATTGAAATTTGAAGGTTGGGGGACTTATTCATCATGGGAAGTTGGGGGACTAACTATACTAAAAGCCTAATTACACTACTCATTTTAACCCATTTCTCATTTCATTCCACTTACACATACCAGCAGTAATCGGCAGAGAGAGAGTCCGAGAAGCTTCGAGAGAAAACCGAGAAAAGAGAAGAAGAGAAGGAAAAATGGGAAAAGGAAAGGAATAGGAAGGGAAGATGGGTAAGTGTTATTTTCCCTAATCTTAGGTTTAAATTATCCATTTCTTCATGAGATAAACGAATTATTTTATGTTAAATTTCTAGGATTTGAATTGGTTGGTTTAATTTTCAGATTAAGTTGAAGATATACCATCGTTAGTTCAAGTTTTTGAGTGATTGCCTTCCATTTATATCAAGGTAAGGAAATGTTATTTTTGGGCAAACTCTAGAATTTTTAATTTGATTCTTAAGGATGTTTGGTGAAAATAATTATGTTGATGGAATACTTGTTTGGAAGAAGGAATTATAAGTTAGAATATAAAAGTTAAGTGGATTGATTTATGGATACTAGTTTTCATTAGGTTTGAAGAAGGAATTGTATGTTGGAATGAAGGTTATGTTGATGAATTGATTATTAGTAAATGAACTAGAAGTGTATTAGCTCCCACTGATTAAGGGAAAATTTTGGGAAATTTATTCAAGTATTGGAAAATTTAGTTTAAGTATTATAGCATTAGATATTAAAGGTTTCTTGTTTTGACAGTCGTTAAATTGTTATTTTATATTATATTTCAGGTGGTGACAAAGAAATTGGAAAAACTTATCCAATGTCATAATCTATAGCTTGTTTTCTGTGAGTGAATATCTATTTTTCAGAAATAAACACTCTTTTAAATTATATTAATTTTCAAGTTTATATGAAATAACTGTTCATGAGATTTCTTATAGTAAATTGTATAAATTGCAAAAGTTATTTACTTCAGATGATTGATTTAGAAAGCATGATTTTCAGAATAAAGTGGATCTTATAGCCAGTAGTTCTAAAANAATTGTATAAATTGCAAAAGTTATTTACTTCAGATGATTGATTTAGAAAGCATGATTTTCAGAATAAAGTGAATCTTATAGCCAGTAGTTCTAAAAGTTAAATTCAGTTCAGTAAAATCATTTTATTAGCATGATATGTCAGTATTAAATATTTCAGCATACTTAAAGTTATTTTAAAAACCACCAGAAAGTACCCAGGTGATTTTACTCTTGTCTGCACTGGTGTGAAAGTGTTTCTACAATGTATGACTTCAGATGGTGATTTTACCCACTCTGCACTGGTGTGAATGTGTTTCCACAGTGTATGATCAGTTATGGTGATTTTACCCGCTCTGCACTATTGTGAATGTGTTTCCATAGTGTATGACCAGATTATAGCTTTGCGAATGTATGACCAGAATTTCAGAATCGAATAACTTTGTTATGTTTATCGGTACTAATCGATACATGAGTAAGGCTATTCAGGGTACCTTTTTGGTGTGATATTTCAATATTTCTACATCTTATTAGATTTCTGATTATAGAATTCAGATTATTCAGGTTTCAGTAAAAAGTTTCAGTTTATAGTATTAGATTAATTTTATTCGTTATACTTTATAGTTACTTATTCAGAATGAAGAACAAATGATTTTATGATGAAATCATGTTTCAGAGTATTATCAGATTTCAGAATTTCTCAAGATTTCAAAAGAATAAGAATTTTCAGAAAAATGCATGAGTAGAAGAAAAATATACTTATTTGTAAACTATCCACTCACTGAGTTACAAGTTCATATTTTGTCACCTCTTTTCTTATCAGATAGTAGCAAAGTTGAGCAGCATTGAAGTTTGTTGATCCACCGAGTTGAGACATACCTTGTCTGTAATTGTATGATTCATTTTGTCAACTTACTCAGTTCATATTTCTTTTGGGCTCACTACATATTAGGTATGTTTGAATACATTTGGGACTTTTGTTTGTAAAATATTTGTAAAGGTCGACTTCCCAGTATTGCATTTTGAATAATTTGAGTTTTGAAGGGGTTGGTGAACCCTATTTTAAATTATATGTACTGGTTTGAGGTTATTGATTATTGCTCGGGTGGTTTTAGTCCATATTACAGAGGAAACTCTATCAAAATTTTTATAAAAGTGTGTCACAGTTTTAGCAATTCATAATTATCTTGATGGTGGGTCCAACACTTTGCTGATATCTATTATCGGCGCACGACACGTGTCAGGTTCATTAGGGGGACTTGGGATGGGTCGTGTCAGTATCTCTCAAAACTCGAAACATGAAAGTCGTAGAACGTTTTCTTGGCATTCCATAGCATTTTGAATCATCTCAATCGAAGCTCGGATGGGAGATCATGCCCAAATTATACATCATGGTTGAAACTGTTCAAAATTGCCAAATTAGCTTCGTTTTGCACTTAACACCTCCATTTGAATTCAAAATCAAATTATAAGAATAATGAGTACATTTAGGCACCAAAAGTATAAAAGACTAAACATTAAGGGAGAATAATATGACATTTTACATTCTCATCATATGTGCACTCCACTATAATTGTTGTTGACCTGTTAAACGTTATGGAATTCTATGTACTAAATGTTGGTGATTAAAAAGTTCTCAAGAATTCTAAAAGAGGAAATTGCGAGAAATGTATACTTTCACATCAGAGGCGGAGCTAGAAGAAAATAATCATGGAGGTAAATTTCATAAAATTTTAATCGTGGGGACAAAATTTAAAAATTATGAGGACTTTTTTGAAAATCTTTAAAAAAAAACCTTGGGCAAAATAACATATTTGAAATTTATTGGCGGTGGGGTCTATCTGCCACTATTTCACATGGTCATTTGCAAAAATGTCCAAAATTTGTTTCATGTCCATTTTGACCAAAATGCCCTTAAATGTGAATTTCACATTCCACCATGAAATCAAATTTTCTCATACTAGTCAACGTTAAACATGTATTGTACGTTATTATGAAATACTTTATAAGTGCTGTAAAGATAATATTTGAACATGCGTGAATATTGATTAATTAATAATTAATATCAGAGAATATATACGTGAACATGAATATTAAATTATTTATTTAATTTTTAATTAAGTAAAACTGGTGTTAATTATTGTACATGAACGTGAATAGTGAAATACATTTTTGAATGTGAAATTCTAATTAACTTATAATTAGAATTAATAACAATGAAATGTATAAATGAAAATGAATTTTAATTAAATGAATGTGAATGTTAATTAATTAAGAATTAATATTAGGGAATTCATACATTAATGAAATCACAGAAATTTGTCAAATGTACATGTACATAGATATTAAAAAATTGGTTAAATAAATTAAATACATATTAAAAAATAAAAAGTAATGTATTATCGAAATAATTGAATTATTATAGGGTTAAAATCGTACAAATAATGATTTACACTCTTTGATATTTAATTCCAATTAAATAAATGTGGATATTAATTAGTATACATAGAAGTAAATAATAAAATACATTCTTGAATGTGAAACTCTAATTAACTTATAATTGAATTAATAACATTAAAATACATAAATGAAGATTAATATTAATTAAATGCATGTGAATATCAATGTCAATGTCAATTAATAAGAATTAATAATAGAGAATTCACACATTAATGAAATCATACAAGTGAAATTAATATGTCAAATGTACATGTACATTGATGATAATTAAAATGTTAAATAAATTAAATACATATTGAAAAATAAGAAGATAAATATTATTAAAATAACTTAACTATAGTAGGGCTGGAATCGTCCCAAAAATTATTTTCACATGATGTAATATTTAATAGAATAGTCGGAGTTAGAAAATGTTGTAAAAGTAATATTTGACATTCCCTTTACCCTTTTAATCTAAATATGATAGAAATGCAAGCTCCTAAAAAATTAATATTAATTATTATATATTCACTTAAAAAATTAAATTCATACTTGAATGTGAGTATTAAAATTACAACTAAATGTATAAATGAAGATGAGTGACAAATACGATACATGAATTAACGTAAATGTTAATTAATTTAGAATTAATGTCAAAGAATATATACATGACAATGAATGTAAATCATTTATATTAAATGAACAGAATTTAATTTTTAATTAAGTGAAACTAGATGTTAATTAGCATACATGAATGTGAATAATGAACTACATTCTTGAATATGAAATTTTAATTAATATAAATTAAATGAATATAAATGTTAAATTAATAACATTGACATTGACGTGAATAGGAAATTCTAATTGTATTAATTAATTGAGAGTTAACAATAGGAAATACATGTATCTACAAGGATTTTATAGTATTTATTACATTTTGTAAATTAAATACACATTGAAAAACAAAAAGTAAGATATTATTGAATTATATGACTATAATCGTCCAAAAAATGATAATCACTTGATGTGATATTTAATAAATTATAAATAAATAATGAACTGCATTCTTTAATGTTAAATTCTAATTAATATAAATTAAATGACATGAATGTTAAATAATTGAGAATTGATAACTGGCACATTGACGTGAATGTGAATGTGATATTCTAATTAATATTAATTAAATGAATGTGAATTTCAATTAATTAATAATTAATAATAGAGAATATATGCATGAACAATGATTTTATAGTATTTATTAGTTTGTAAATTAAATACATACTAGAAAATGAATAGTAAGGTATTATTGAAATAATTAAATTGTAGTAGGACTATAATCGTTCAAAAAATGATTCTTACTTGATCTGATATTTAATATATTATAGATAATAATTATAAATTGTGTTAGCAACTAGAAATCTGACACATAATCTATACTATCTATTTGAAAAAGTACAAATATCTATTCATGCATTAAATTCTAACTTCTCCCTAGAAGTGGGTTAATAACTACAAATTTTTTTTTAATGTTTTTTTAGTTGGGTTTTGGTTGAATGGTTATGGGTTTACCCTTGAAAATAAATTCTAATTAGATTTTTACATACGTTTTAGTTAGGTTCTTTTGAAATGGATTGGTTTGATTCGGGTGGTTTGCCCCCATCAAATCAGTCACAAACCATTCGACCTGACTCATCAACTGAAAAAAAAATCTTACAACACTAACCTCACGTGAAAAGTAGAAGCTAGAACTCTGAAGCCCTAATCTCTCTCAACTCTGAAATTCTTTCACCTAATCGTCGACGTTGGTTGTTATTTTTAGTCGCCCACACCGATCGCGAGTCTCCCATAGCCAATTAGTGGTGAAACCCCTCCAATATTTGCTTGAATGGTGCAGAAGTGTTCCAAAATTTATGGTCAGTTCTTGACATCCTTAAAAACTTATAAAAGTGAATGAAGTGGCATTGTGAGATCCGATACTAAAAGGTAGAAATTATGAAATTTCCATATGAAGGCTTGAATTTAAGGTAACTTCTTGAAGTTCTTTCACATTTAGGTTAGGGTTTTTGACGATCATTCCATGAAACTGAAGTTCTGGTAAGATGACAAATAGATTAAAACAAACCAATTAGACTTACAAATTCCTTAATATGATTTCAATCAAAAGTGTGTTATGAATCCATTATCATTAAAAAAAAGCTCTAATGATGAATAGTATTGTGTTGAATTCACAAATATGTTGGTAATAAATATAACTTAACTATTGAGATAACAAGCACAAGGTCTGAAACTTATGTTGTCAAACAATTGTAATTACATAGAGTAGGAGTTGTCTGTAGTCTTGTAATATAATTACACGATACTTTACTCCTCTATATAAACATTTACATGGCTTCAAATGCAATATTAAAACACAATTCCTTTAAGAAATTCCTGATAGTAAGAACTTCTTCCTTCAACTATATAATCTTCAATCGATGAAACTCCTCATATTGATATTGCTATGAACCTCTCCCGGATCTTCGACAGACAATCTGATCATCATGGACTTAGAAAATGATGAACAAATGCATGTCATTGTTTCATACATTTCTCAACCTAGGAACTACTACCATTGTGTGAGTGTTTATCCAATTCCATTTCCTGATTTGAGAAACCAAAGTGAGCCAAGCGAACCTCGAGTTTGTGATCCTATTGTTGATCATGAGATCATCCCGGTTGAAATCCCACAAGATGGATACCATCTTTTGTTTGGCATTCAGCGAGTCGACGAGTTGGTCGACAATGTTGGACTGGGTTCAAATGTCATTGGAGATCTCATCATCATAAGCTCCGACGACAATAATGGTAGTGAGATATCTTCTCTGTCTGTTGTTGAGGACATGTATCTGTCTTCGTACATTGTCATTTTATGACCACAAACTCACTGTCATTGTCATGATTTCGTTGACGAAGTGGTGACGTTAATGTAGTTTGACAGTTTACGAATTACTCGATATGATTTCGAATTGTTGTTGTTTGAAATTCAGTACGTGGCTAAATAATGATGTTGAAATCATATTACTAAATTTATGTTTTGTATTGTTCTTCGAATAACTACTAAGTGTTGGAATGAATTGAGAAAATAACATAGAAATGCAAAAGTATATTATTCATGAATGACGAATTTGATGTTAACATGAATACAAAAAACAGTCAAGTGTCTGGGTTAGTCAATGATCCTGGGTTCCTACACGTTTGCGTGTTGTGTCCGTAACCACTACACCATCCACATTTTCGCATGCTCGTAGACCTTTCATGTCTTATCCATTCACGTTGGGAGGGAGGTTGTCCTGGTGTTCTACGTATATTTGGGGCTGAAACATGGATGGAGCGAATAGCATGAGGAACAACCCAATCGGACTCCATTCTACATATGGTATTTGTTGCATTTCAAACTCTTTACATGAGCATGTGTTACCTATAAGATCGAAAATACACATGTTCGTGTCTACACCAACCTCCTACACGATTTCATCCAAGTGGTGTATTTGTAATATTGCACCAGTGTCAAACGATTTTCTTAATTCCCCTTCTATCTTTGGTGTCAAGACACTCTAACATTTGGTGGATGCGATTCTCCTCTAAAAAATCACCATTGCATCAACGATCTAATGTTGTCGACCAACGAGGTTATTGAAAAATTTTGTTGTCTCATGAGGATTGGATTAAGGGACTCTGCACATTTGTTCGTCATAATGGTGTACTGGTTACCACCGAAATTTGCACGTGACATTGACGATATACCAGCATGTTCCAAATAAGAAACAATTGCTGGTTGGATGGTTCTATCTGTCCCATTAACTGTTCGAAGTCTAATATGCGGTATGCTAGTGCGTAAGCTTGAACAAGAACACGGCATTGCTACTGCTATACCAGCGATAAGATTTTTTCTCAATATGCCACATACAGGCACCATGGTGAGAAAGCGAGTACAACTTGGATATTGGCCGCTTAATGTTCTTCTTCATGTTTGATACAAACACTAGCCATTCTGAGTCATCAATTATATCTTTCAACTTCGTGAAAAACCAATTCCACGATACATTTATTTCCTCGTCAATAATCTCCCAAGCAATAAGATATATATGCAAGTTGGCATCTTGAACTGCAGCAACGAATACTGTTCCCTTGTATCCTTCAAATGACTCACATTAACACAAATGATCGATCTCATGTAATCTCGAAAACTAAGTATACTCGCCCCGAATGCTAAGAAGAAGTACAAGAACCTATTATTGTTGTTGAGCTCAATGTGTGTGACGGTTCCAGGGTTTTTTCTTAGTAACACATGGTAGTATGAAGGATATTTTTGAAAACTCTCTTCAAGTGAACTGCAGAGCCATTCAAGACCCTTCTCTTCACCCTTCCGGCTTTGTTGTAGGTAATTTGTACACTGAACTCACATTCGATATCCTCGATAATACCTACCAGAACGTATGGTTGGTTTGCATCATCCGATCGCCACATTGTGTATTGCCCAATTAGGGCATTGGTTGCATGCATGTGAGCACTCTGCTAAACATCTAAATAACATGCATGCTCGGGTATGCACCTCCGAATCTTAAATATATCTGAATTTTTTAGTCTTGGAAGCTCGTAATAGCAAATGATAGTTGGTATCCTCACAACATACAGTGAGAGATCTGGTATTCGACTTTTTAGCTTTGAAATGAAACTTCTCAGTCAAAGCCTGTAGTCGAAGCCTTGTGTGTAGTTGTTTCTTGCTAAAAAAATTTAATTCTTAGGAATTTCTCGTTCATCTTCTGATTCCATTGCATCTCTAATATAAAGATTTCCTTCAACTAGGCCAACATCCGTATCTGGAATCATTTGTGGGTCTTCTAGTTAGAACACGCCAACTTCTTCATGCCCATACAGTGCCTCTTCTATTGATGATAAATGATCAACTCCAATATTCACCTTTTGCTCTTCGACATCATATTAATCTGTAATTACACACAAGGTTTCTTGTGTGTGAACATAAATGTACCATTGCAAATCCTCGTCATTGGCTACATCAGCGTAGGGTATATTCATGTTCAGAATTTTAAATTTCAGGTGGATTCAAAATTTCATTATGTCAAGATTAAGCTTTCCTAAGAATTTATTGACAATCTCTTCATATCTAATATCACTTCGAATAACAATTGATGTTGTTTGGTTCTCAAACCACTTTCACTCATTCTCCATATTGACAAATGTACCACCATGCAAGACAACGAATCTCATAACATCTCTCATACCTGCAGTCATCAAGGTAAATAAGATTAGTTAACACGAATATCTTAAATAAACATGCTACCCGTAAGCAATATAATCAATGGCAAACACAGAATGTTTCATATCTTTGCCAAGTTTGTAACATGATCTCAACATTTGAAACAATGTCAACAATTACATTTGAAGTATCATCCTCGACATTTATAAAATATTGAGAACGATATATCGGTCAAATACTTCACTATATGCATTTATCATCTTTTTTAACTTCAATAACTATTTTTGGAAGGAATTTATTCCACCATTAATGACATTGTCAATTCATGACAACCATTGCAAATTCATTTATCAAAGTTATTTAAGTAGGTTGTAATATCATGTTTGAGAAATACAAAACAATAAATATGACTTTAATTTTAGAATGCTCCAATAATCTTACAGAAAATATCTACTAATTGTTTGAAAAATCTAATCATCCATTTACATCATATATATCACAACAACTATTAAGCACAACTTATCCACAAAAATGAGATTTCGAAAAAAAAATTACCTTATATGGAGAATTGTGGATGAGATTAAAATTCTCGAAACGAAATTATATGATTTTTTTATGAATTAGAAGCATGTAAATCTTTTTTGTGTTAATGATTTTTTTATTTCATCATCTTCATTTATATCCAAAATCATTGATCCTTACCTGATAGATAATGAAAAATATTAACCCGTTAGGTATTACCTTGCATTAATGTAGCTTCTCAGGAAGTAACTTCTTTTTCTAGAAGTTTGTGAAAAATTGAAAAGAAAAAAAATGCTTCATTTTTCATTAAGGGTCTAAAAGATAATTTGATACCAAATTTGACTATTTTTGTAAGAGTTATCAAAATTTGATACTTTTCAATTGACAAACATGTAGTTAGCCATTTTTTAAAATTCCACATTCCAAGAAAAATGTTTTCAAAATTATAGGTCATTGAAGTATAAAACAACTTATTGGTCTTGAAAATTTTAGAAGATTTTGCAGATATGTAGATTTACAAACGAAGAATAAAAACTTCGCAAATTGATTGTACCAAATTATTGTCCAAGAATGATATAAATAAATTGTAGTCCGAGATGGACATATATAAATCATCGAGGGGAATGGATTTAAACCCATAAGGGAGTCACATTCGAAAGTAACCCAACCTTTGTGATTGGAGATTCCATAAAGAATGTTCAATGTGGTAGAAACAACCCGTATTGCATGATTTGTAATATTTTTCTATTAGTGGTATCCGGAATTTGTATTTCAAACGTGCCCTCATAGTTGAAATATGTTTAAAAAATGACAATATAAATACTATGAAAAGAACATACATTATGAGATGAATAAGCAAATATAATTTAGTCACAACAATATTTACTTTTCTCGTACCATGACAAGGAAATAAAGGGGGAATTGATTGGGTGGCGTTTGATGTTACAAAAACGAATATTATTTTATATATTTATATACCTAATTAGAAAAAGAAAATACAAATTATGACCACAATCCAATGTGAATGGGTACAACCAAAATTGAAAATTATACAAACCATAAATCGTGAATGTTGTTGAAGAAGCACATATTCAAATTGCACGGGCTTTTACAATGTCAAGGCTCATTTCACTTGGATCTGTTGCCTGCAATTCAACTTGAATTCCATCCAATTCCCGCTTAAACCTGTCCTTTGAACTCGCATACACCATCTTCATTCTAACCTTCGAGGTATCTGGTGACCTATTAAAAGATAAATTGAATTCGAGTATGGTGTCAACAAAACCCTATTGCCCTTAAGCTTCAAGTTTGTTGAACATTTTTTTTCGTCAAAAAACTCCTCGCCATCTTATATCTCATTTCTACGTTTGAGTGCAACATGCACTAACGTAATATATACACATTAAATTAGATAAAATAAGATACGTGAACTGACCTATTCTTCTTTAATTCCGTCTATTCAATCAAATGTAGGCCGCTTATTAAGCTCCTATTTGGCCACCATTCCTTATAACTCATTTTTTCTTGACTACACATGTCATGAGATCTACAATTTTTATCAACTTTTCAAGTACACATTTCATCAACTATTATTAAAATTTATTAAAAATCTAATTTTTATCCAACCCAAACAGCCGCTAAATGAGACGAATTATGGCTTATGGATAATTTGAGTATCTTACCATGCGATAAAGAAAATCTTGCTTTTCTGGACATTTTCGTCAGTGGTGAAGTCAAAGTCGTAGACAGCATAACGACACTCATTAGCCGGCAAAGCGGCTGTGAAATCATCGTAGGTGTCATCGGGATTGCCGAGTTTATCCACCACAACCTGCTGACCCTCAATACTGAAGATAATGTAACGATGGTTTCTCTTTGCTTTTAATTCCAGAAATTTCAGCTTGCACTCATCTTGCACTGCCATTCCAGATGCAGCATTCGCCTGCCCCCACAAAATATTAATAACAACCCATGAATGAAAAATAAATGAAATGAAAGAAAGCTAACACGAAATATGGCCACTTGATATTATAATCATCTTCGATCGACTCAACTAATAATACGATGTATCCTATGGTAGGATAATTAGTACAAGTCTGTCACTATTCAAGCCATATCTCTTGCACAAATAAATTTTTTCTTGATAAATTGAAGATCAACTATATGAATCATTATTCATACATTGCAAAGATAAAACAAAATAAATTAATTTGCATGAAATTAATAAACCCCGCAATTTTTAACTGTTAAAAGCAATTATTTACGTATTATAAAACGAAATCTTAAATTCTTCTAAATGAATTCAAATATGAATCCTTCATACAAGTTTCATCAATATTCAATTTCCACAAAGCAATTAGTTAGCAAGAACGTCATCATTAACAATTTAGGATTGTCAAATGCAATTATTCACACCTTAGAAACCGATATCTTGAATTATTTTAAAAGAATTTTGGATATGAATCATTCATTAATTTATGTAGTTTCGCAAAGAAAATAATTTGTATGAAATTAATAAATACCCACAATATATAGTTGACAGAATCAATAATTTACATACCATAAACCAAAGTCTTGACTTCTTTTAAATGAATTCAAATATGA
>CAIGRB010144233.1:831-49290 GCA_903798255.1 Fraxinus quadrangulata
GAAATCAAAGCATGATCCTACATAATATTATGAAAAATTACCTTCTTGTGGGCTTTCTTGCTCGTCTTCCAACAATGCAGCTTCCTTGGGAGGGCTTTCTGGGTCACCTATGCCCTCCATTATCCCCTACAAGAGAAGAATTCCAAAGCCTAATACGTTGATTTCGGGGTTAATTTCAAGAAATTGAGAGGATTGGTGTTGGAGGTTCTCTTCCAGTGAGAATGAATGTCGTGAAAATGGGGGAGATGGGTTTAATTCCAGCTGGGTCAATTTAATGGATGTGTTTGGCACGTGATATTCCGTCATACACGTGTAATTTTCTGTTTATTAGAAGAGACGGGAGTTGAGTGAGTGGTGGATGGGTAACAATAAGTAAAGATGAGTGAGCATTCAATAACAAGGTTGAAGTTGAGTGAGTAAGTGGTAACGAGTTTAAAGTTCAGTGTGTTGATTAAATTAACTCAAATTCAGTGCTAATAAGTCATGAAAATACTTTAATGATTCATTTGAAATTTACTTGAACTTCAACGATCATCTGTGAAATTAACTCAATTTTCACAAATAATTACTCTTTGTTTAACAAATTTATAAATAATTTATAAATGACAACTTACAAAAATATGCTAAAATTAGGGACATTTTGAAAGTGTTTTGAAAGTAAAAAATACTGTATAAAATTAGGTGAGACTTTTTAATTAAAAGTGACATACAGTGTAACTTTTTTAATTAAAAAGTGATGTACGTATAAGTAATGTACATTGTTACTTTCTCTATCATGAAAATTTAATTCACATTTAACATATAATATAGAATAAATTAACAAATAAAAGAAATTCTTGTAGGCAAATTGAAAGTTTAGCCAAAGATGTATTATTTCATTAAAAATTGATTGTGTGTGACATTTTAGTTAAAATGTGGCACAAAATACTATGTCACTAATTGAATTTTCTTAATAAAATATTTGACAAAAAGAACTTTACCTCACTATATTAAATCTCAATCGTTCAAAGAAAAAAAAAAGATATATAGTTAAATGAAATTCAAATGAACTAACAACATCTACATGATTCAAAAAGATTAAATGATATCCGTGACACTAAATACATAAACGATTCGATAAAGTAACAGAAATTTAAAAAATGTGACCACATTGTAAAAAGTGAGAAACATCAATCAAAGTTTTCAAATAGATCCAGGGATTGTTAGGGATGGCAAAATGGCTCGTCGGCTCGTGCTCGACCAGAAAAAAGTCCAAACTAAGCCGACTCGTGGCTCGGTGGGGCCGAGTCGAGTCGAGGCTCGGGCTGGTCCGTGAGCCTAAAAAATAATTTTAACACTATAGCAATTATTGTTATTTTAAATGAATTGAGACTTAATTTCATATATATATATTTTGTTTGTTAGGGGCATTTCAATGAAGAACAATGAAATTGAAGAAAATGAGCAGAAAATTGGCTAAAGTGGACATAATTCAAAATTTGGGGACTAAATCGCAAAATGCTAATAGATAATTCGGGCATAGTATCGATGATTGGAGAGATATTTGAGCAAATTAGATGGAGTTGGAAGATGGATGATCGAGAAAATATGAAGAAAGAATCAAAATAACCAAGGAATGAAATTCGGGGACCAAAGTGCAACAAATTGAAAATTTTATAACGGCGCGCGCGCACGGACAAATTCTCTCGCGCGCGCACGGGCAAGAAGTTTATTTACCGAGCCCAAAATCGTTGAACGGCACGGGCGCAAGGAACAACATTGTGCGCGTGTGCATGCCAAATTCCTTATTTCATCAAATTCTTATAAAATCAAATTTAACCTATTTTTTCTTAAGAGAGGAACGGCGTGAACTATAGAGAACATATCAAAATCCTATTTTTCACTACAAGAAAGAGGTTAGCACGTGATTGAAAGGCAAGTAACACAAGAGATTGAAGATTCAAAGTTCGGGGTGAAGATTAACGGAGGAGAAATTGATTTCTCACTTTCAATTCATTGTTTTTCATTCCGAGTGATGTTTTTTCAAATCTTTTTGTGTGATTTACATAACAATATGGTAAGCTAATTACTTTCATGTATTGGATGAAGATGAAACCCATTTTTATTTATTTTTAATTCAAGACGAGTAGTTAGTCAATTTCTTGATTAATTTTGCATGCATAATTTTATTATTTGATTGTTTGATCACCAATTAAGTATATAGTTGCTTGTTGTAGTGTTGGGTGGCTCATAATAGATATAGAACATTGCTTGATTAACACGCGTGCGATAGATATTAAGAATAATATTTGTCACGTTGGCAATTTTTGAGATAATCTAAACTTTAATGTGTTATATTCATTCGAATTCGGACTAGAACTAGATTCATGTCGTGATTAGAATATATTGAATTTGTCTTGAAAAAAAGATTTAATTACAATAGATTTATCAATTGTCAAGAATGCATGAATGATACTAACTACATAATTAAGAATTGAAATAGATAAGAATAGGTGGATTCGTAATCAAATAAATTCATTCCATATAAATAAAAAACTCGATTTTTACAAATTTTCGAAGAATAATTTAGAATAATNCAAATTTTATAAACTTTCGTAGAATAATTATCAACCATAATTTTATTTTGTTTGCTCACTTTGAATCTAAATATAAACTAATACACTTGATTGAAATTTATTTTTTGTGAAATGACAACTCTCAACTCAGCTCGTATTACTTGTCAACGATCTCATACACTTGCGGGTTTTGTCCGAATATAAAGTTGTTTAAAGAGATGAAAAATTTGGTATCAAGAATGAATGACGTTAGTGCAAGCAAAGACTGAGAATGAGGAGGAGGCTTGCGCTATAGGGGCAACAGAAACAGAAGAAAAGTTACATATGGAAGCAGAGACAGAGGAAAAACTGGCTGGGGTAGTTTGATTAGTTTGGTGTTTTATCAACATATTAAATACGGTCTCAGGATGTTTTACTTTACTTAGGGTACCAATCTAATTTTTAGTATTTTAGAGTAATTGACCTAATTTTTTCATTTATACTTATGAATAGTAGTGATCTTACAAAATGTATAAATAATAATGAGTCGTATTTATAAATATGTATATAAATCGTATAAGAGTATTTTTAAGAGAATCTCTAAATACAAAATACACTCTGTTTTAGAGAATTGATATTTAAAAATAAATTCTAATGGATTTTCTATTTTAAAATAATTAGTGGATATGGCTCTCCAAATTTATATAACCAAATTCATTAATTATTCTTAATTAATAATGATGGTATTTAATAAATTAAAATTTTCAATACTTCGTCATTTAAGTTATTCAAATCAAATTCGAATTGATTGGTCATTAACTTATAAAAAAAATATTTTAAATAAGAGATAAAGAGAAATTAATAAATATTCATTGAACAAACAAAATAAAAAGTCAAAATATAGAATATTATTGGAGTGTATAAAAAATTTACTCTGTATAATTTATTATTATTATTTTGTTTTATAAACAATGGTAACTTGAAGTTTTATCTGTTATCCCAAATTTAAGAACTGTCACCATTAGTAGCACAGTCACCTTCGTGCAACCTCCAAACTTGAACCCCAGCCAAACCCTAATTCTCATCGTCTTCTACACTTCGTCATTTTCCCCAAAACCCTAATCCTCAATTTTTACTCCAAAATGCTCCTCTAGTCCTAAGCTATCTCTGCGCGCACTTATTTTTCACCTAAGTCCCTAAATTTGCTCTCTCTACAAACAATTCTCTTGCTCCACAACCATGTCAAACGACGGCGCATCAGCACCACTCGATCGGCTACCCGACCAGACTCCACCCCCTCCATCTCAACCAGCACCCGGGAATGCGTCTGATGGGGCCGTATTACCACACTCTAATGGCAACAGTACTAATGATAACGGTGCACAGCAAAATGGGATCGCTCATAGGCTGAGGCTCAACCCGAACGCGGATCACAAGCCGGATAACTACGAAGACCTGAATTTGGATTTTAGCCCGTTTCTCTTCAGCTCATTGGAGAGGTACCTTCCACCCAACATGCTCCCGCTGTCGCGTGACGTGAAGGTCACGTACATGCGTGATATCCTCCTCCGGTACTCCCCCGAAAGTGAACGCATCCGGGTGAGTAAAGCTGTCTTAAACTTGTATATGATCTGTGTATGAATTAGATGTTTTACCCGTCAGTTATTGATTTTTTGTGGAAGGGCACATTGTTTAATGCCAATGGGTGTGGGTCTATATATAACTATAATCATTTATGTTCTAAGTGTATATGAATCAAGAATGCGGTGCATTGAATTATGAAGGCTACATTGTGAAATGCACGAGGTACTGCATTGGTCTTGGAGGTTGACACTGCACGTCCCGAATTTAACTATATGAATTTACAATTACTCTATTTTAACAGTTCCAGAAGCATAGAGAATACAGGCAAAAGATTATATCGAACTACCAGGTACGTTTTATTTCTGAAACCGTTGACTGACAAGTATAACAATTCTAATTCAAATGAGTATTTTATTCATTTATTTAAGGAATGTCTCGAAGCATTGATATTTTGTAAATGAGGGACATTGCATAATAGTACTTCAAGGACAAAGGAACCTTTTAGCTCTATATATGGCCACCACAACTTTTCTAGTGATTATTCTAAACCTGCTACAGCAAAAAAACTTATCCTTGTAGAAAGAATTTTGAGTTTGCAAGTCCTATATTTATATAAAATCTATGATGTGATAGCTACTACTCCTAGACAAAGCTTGGCCACTGCATTAGGGTAGAAACACCTTGAAATGGTTGGAGGATGTTCCTGTATACGTGGAAATGCTTAAAATACCAACTTTTTAACAAAAGATCAAAGAGGATAAATATGTAAAATCCTTATCTTCGTTACATTACTCATTCTGTCGTTAGTTGAGCTTGGTGGACACCCGTGTGATTGTTTTGCAGAAAGGGTATTGTGTTAGCATGTAAGATGCCACTGTATCCTTTGACAACTGTATACTAATTTACCAGAACTCTCTCTCTTTTTTACGGCCGATAATTGCTGATTAATTTCTAACAATTTATTGAAGTTACCTTTGCCTTTTCAGCGCTTACATAGGGAGCTTTACACAATGCATGCNAGTCTTCAAGGGTATGGTTATAATTATGGTGTGTATAAAGTATTGTTCCAGAAGTGGAAGTGCAGCTTACTGATTCATATATGTACTTTACTGGTTGTACACTGTTTTGGCAAGATGAAATCTGCTCTGACCGTACTTTTGGAGCGGACAGTTAGAGGAGTGACTGAGGCAAAGGGGAGTATGCTATATATTTGATTTTTTTTTTTTTTTTTTTTTTTGGTGGTCGTGGGGATTTGTAAATTAGCCAAAACTAAGCCAAGAAATATTGTATGGCTTCATTTTTTATTTGCGTGAATACATGCACACGTGTATGGAGGCAAATTTCTTGCTCGCTATCTTTTATTATCTATTTACTTTATATATTATTTTTGCCCCTGGGGGGAGGGATTGGGTGTTTGATTCTATAAATCTCGTGTTTGTCTTACGGTTTTAAGTTGAGTGGTGGTTGAAGTAAGACAGATGCAGGAATAGAAACTGTTTCACATAATAAAAAATTTAGTCTCTTACATCATTCAATGTCAGCCACCCAAATAATTGTTTTTGAATATCAGTCAATGTGCATCTACCATATGTACATTTCATGGCATACACCATTCTATCTTCACTGATGTGCTTTTCATTTTATTCCATTTGAAACTACCTTAGCTATGTATCTGCCAGCATAACTATTGAGAATTTACTACTACTTTATTTTAACAGCTTCAGAAGCATAAAGAATACAGGCAGAAGATTATATCCAACTATCAGGTACATTTTGTTTCTTAAATTGTTGCTTGATGACAATTATAATAATTCTAATTTAAATGAGCATTTTATCGATCTATTTAAGGAATGTCTTGAAGCTTGATTTTTCATGTTCGAAAGACATCGTGATGGTGAAACACAAGTGAACAATAGGAAGATTGAGAAAGAAAGAGGAAAAGAGAGAGAGGAGAAAGAGAAGAAGAAGGTACTGCATTGGTCTTGGAGGTTTACATTGCATGCCATGGCGTCGATGTCACGTGTATAGATAACTGTAGTCATAAAAGTATCTAAAAATTAAAAATGTGTTGCCCTCATTATGAAGGATGGGTGTCATGCAGGCTGGCCACACCTGCCTGCAGACTCGTTTACATAATTGCGTGAACATGGAAATTTGGTGATGAGATTTTAGAAATGGATATTTCTAGAGAAGCATAGGATAGCGCAGTGGATAGTAATTTAGTTTTACACCAGTGCATTGTGTGCACCAAGATACAGGTGTTTGGTGAAGTTGTGATGCCTAAGTGAGAAAAGGTGCACACTTGTAATTCTAAGTTTTTGGTCATTAGATTTTGGAAGCAGATATCCGGATAGAATATAAACTTTGAATCCATGAGGTACCACATGATGGTGGATTAGATGTATGAATACGTGGGAATGGAAAAGTGTGACTCTTAGGGTTTTGCGCTTGGTGATCAGGTAATGTACCATTTTGGAGGGAGGTGTGAGGTAGAGAGATCGTTTTCTTCTCATAGATGTCTACTCATTGGATGGCTCTCTAGGCGGTGCAAGTTGGCATGTGAGAGTTTATGCATCAATATAGGAAATGGTGCGTTAAATTTTTTGAAATGGTTAAGTTTAGGAGGCAGAAGATGGGATGAATGGCACAGTAAGTGGCTATGGTTTATTATTTGCTAACAACAGCTTATTAGCTTTTACCTTGTGCGTATATATATCGTGCCACTTTGTGCATACTTGAGCGTGCATCAATCTGGGTATTAAAATGCTCAAGTCTTCAAGGGTATGGTTATAATTATGGTGTGTATAAAGTATTGTTCCAGAAGTGGAAGTGCAGCTTACTGATTCATATATGTACTTTACTGGTTGTACACTGTTTTGGCAAGATGAAATCTGCTCTGACCGTACTTTTGGAGCGGACAGTTAGAGGAGTGACTGAGGCAAAGGGGAGTATGCTATATATTTGATTTTTTTTTTTTTTTTTTTTTTTGGTGGTCGTGGGGATTTGTAAATTAGCCAAAACTAAGCCAAGAAATATTGTATGGCTTCATTTTTTATTTGCGTGAATACATGCACACGTGTATGGAGGCAAATTTCTTGCTCGCTATCTTTTATTATCTATTTACTTTATATATTATTTTTGCCCCTGGGGGGAGGGATTGGGTGTTTGATTCTATAAATCTCGTGTTTGTCTTACGGTTTTAAGTTGAGTGGTGGTTGAAGTAAGACAGATGCAGGAATAGAAACTGTTTCACATAATAAAAAATTTAGTCTCTTACATCATTCAATGTCAGCCACCCAAATAATTGTTTTTGAATATCAGTCAATGTGCATCTACCATATGTACATTTCATGGCATACACCATTCTATCTTCACTGATGTGCTTTTCATTTTATTCCATTTGAAACTACCTTAGCTATGTATCTGCCAGCATAACTATTGAGAATTTACTACTACTTTATTTTAACAGCTTCAGAAGCATAAAGAATACAGGCAGAAGATTATATCCAACTATCAGGTACATTTTGTTTCTTAAATTGTTGCTTGATGACAATTATAATAATTCTAATTTAAATGAGCATTTTATCGATCTATTTAAGGAATGTCTTGAAGCTTGATTTTTCATGTTCGAAAGACATCGTGATGGTGAAACACAAGTGAACAATAGGAAGATTGAGAAAGAAAGAGGAAAAGAGAGAGAGGAGAAAGAGAAGAAGAGGGAGATAAAAGAGAGAATTTAGGGGGAGAATATCAAGTTTTATTTCATGTCAAAGTTGTAAGTATTACAATGCAGAAGCCCCGATTATATAAGGTTTCAAACAACCTATTATAAGTAGGAAACATCTAATAAAATCCTCGAGAATCTAACAAATACGGGAGAATCCATCAATAAAGTTTTTTTTTTTAAAATGAAAAATATGTTTTTTTAGGTGACTGCAGGGGAAATGATGTTTGCGGAGGGTGACGATGACGTCCGGTGGATATGAGATTGTTTGGGTGTGATTTGTTTGTGTTTGACGGTAGAAGCACTAACTTTTTTTTTTTTTTTTTTAACTTACATTTATCAAAACTTTGCAAATATGTTTGGCCAAAGAAATACAACTTGCTTTGGTACTAAATTGATGACGAAATACAATTGAACAAGATCAAGATTGAGAAAGAAAGAGGAAGAGAGAGTAGAAAGAGAAGTGGGAGATAGTAGAGAGAATTTAGGGGGAAAATATCAAGTTTTATTTCATATCAAAATTGTAAGTATTACAATGCATAAACCCTCTTTAAATAGGTTTCGAGGAACCTATTCTAGGTAGGAGACATTTAATAAAATCATAGAAAATCTAACAAAATACTAGAGAATCCATCAAATTTATTTAAAAAACTATTATTAAAATGCTAGAGAATCTATTAAAATATTAGAGAATCTAAAACCCTAATTACGTATGCAATTTAGAAAGTCTTCCATATAATATATCTTTTAGGATCCTCATTACTCCATCGCTTAATGGTACTCCAAGGATAAAGAAACCTTTTTGCTCAATATATGGCCGCCTATTGATTTTTCTAAACCTGCTACAGTGAAAAACTTATCAGTTTAGAAAAGAATATGAGTTTGTAAGGTTTATGTTTGTATAAATCTATTTATGAGATATCTAGATCTAGTACTCGTAGACAAAGCTAATCCACCGCATCCACTTCATTAGGCTAGAAACACCTTGATATGGTTAGAGGATATTCGTGTACTTTTGGAAATGCTTCAATTACCATTTTTTTGTCTAAAGATCAGAGAGGATAAATATGTAAAATCATTATCTCCATGGCATATGTAAGATGTCATTGTTATCCTTTCACCACCATATACTAATTTACCGGATCCCTCTCCTTTTTTTCAACCAATAATTGCTGATTAGTTGTAAACAATTTATTGAAATCACATTTGCCTTTTCAGCGCCTACATAGGGAGCTTTACACCATGCATGCTACAACCTTCTTTGTTCCCTCCTTTCTGAAGGCAATCAATGAGAACACCGAACAAGGTTTTAGAAATATAATGTCTGAACCCACTCCTGGAATTTTTACATTTGAAATGCTCCAACCACGTTTCTGCGAAATGTTGCTGACTGAGGTATTTTGTTACCTTCTCATCATCATTCAGCATTCAGACTTAATTCTTCCTAGCAGTTTAGTTTTTATGTTTTCTTATCAGGTTCTGATTGCTTAGGTAGAAAATTTTGAGAAGTGGGTCCATGAGACGAAATTCAGAATCATGAGACCTAATACAATGAATAAGTATGGTGCCGTTCTTGACGATTTTGGTATGGAAACTATGCTTGATAAGGTCATGGAAGAATACATACGCCCTATATCGAAAGGTGTTATTCTGCTCCTAATGAATTAAGTATGATGAGTAGATTTTGATTTCAATATAATCTTTGGATTGAACATCTTTTGCAGTTTTCTTTCCTGAAGTTGGTGGGTCTACACTTGATGCTCATCATGGTTTTGTGGTTGAGTATGGGATGGATAGAGATTTGGACCTAGGTAGGTGGCTATCTCTAAGCTTTGGTTCCTAAACTCCTTTCTTTTTTATGGCATCTGTTGTCTAAATACTGTAAAATGTTTCCTTGTTTAAATTTGCGACTTGCAATTCTACATTGGTTAGGGAAATTCCAAGAGTGGTTTTTAAGGACTTAGTTGGCCACTTTGGTCTCAAGTATTTTGTGCTAGTACTTCAGACTCCAACAAGCTGTCAAGGCATGCGGTCTAGCCAGGGTCATTTTTCTTGTTATCACAATCACTTCTGTTGGATGAGTCTTGGCTTGTTATCTTTCAGTTAGATGGAAATTGTGAGAATGGTTTATCAAGACTATGTTAGCACTACTTGAGAAACCGAATTTGAATTAGGAGTTTGTACAGATACCATGATTTTTTGCTAATCTATTTATTTTTTGGTTCTGCTGAATTCCTGTTATGAACACCTTAAAAGTTCTTTTGTAGGAATCTCAAGAGCTTCACTTTTGTAGGTTTCCATGTGGATGACTCAGAAGTCACGTTAAATGTCTGCCTGGGAAAGCAATTTTCTGGCGGTGAACTGTTCTTCCGTGGTGTGCGTTGTGAAAAACATGTAAACACTGAAACCCAGTCGGAGGTAAGTGGTCTTTCCTGGAGTTACCTTTACTAGTGTACTTTGGTGCCTTTAGGGACATTAATTTGTTTTCTTTCATGGACTGGTCTTACTGATATTAAATTATAATTGAACTGTAAACACTTGAAGAGTAATCTTGATCAGTGAAAATTACACTTACTTTCTGTTATCCTGTTTTATTTAGCTTAGAAATTGCTATTGTGCAAAAAGACCTACAAAATGAGTTTTTACTTTCTGTCTTATTTCCAATCAGGTTGGACTTTTCTCCATGTTGGATTTGCCGTGTGTTTTAATTCGACCTAGGGAAACTGGTTGTTTGAACTACATTGTCTTTCACTTTTCAAGTAAAGCGTCTTAGAATTTTCTCCTTGTGATACTTGGTTCTATGTGTTTCTCACCATTGAACAGATTGTCACCCACTTATTGCCTGTTATAAGTTCTGATCCACCAGAGTATGCATTGAGAACTTTTTAAGTTCAGATTGACATTGGAGTAGGAAAAGACCTTAAAGAAATTTTTAAAATTTAAAAATGGAACAGTCAACCCGGTCTACGAATCTATTCTAACATTGCATCTTAAAGCAATTTTAAATTACACAACCTCAAGTTTAAAGTAGAAAGTTTGTGTGCCAAGAAGCCTAGCAGATTTATATTGGCGTTTGACGACTCAATTGAAATTTGTAATTGTATTTTTCATAGGAGATCTTCGATTACTCTCACATCCCAGGACGAGCAGTTCTTCATCGTGGCCGCCATCGGCATGGTGCTAGAGCCACAACATCTGGAAATAGGATAAACTTATTGCTTTGGTGCAGGAGGTAATTTACTCCCTAGCCTTTGCTCCGTTTTTCTGTTACTGGTTCAACATCTGAGAACCTAGGGTATTCTTCCTGATAAAATAAGAAAATTGACAGAAGGAATTCTAATAATGTCATTGTGATTTCGAGGAAAAAAAATGAAAATGTTTTTACAGCAAAAGGAAATAATAAATATCGTGACTCCCACTCTAATCTTATCACTGACATCAGAACTGACTGATGCTGTGACTTCTTTCACAAACAAAGTGGCGGTTGTTATGGGTGGACTGTCTCCCGAAATTATCTGGTGGAGTGGAGTCACCGATCTGTAGACAACCTGCATCTATTTCAACCATAATTTGTGTATTTATGCTGTCTCATTTTAGCAATGTAATTGATTCTTAAATCAATCATGTTTTCCCATTATCAACCTTAACACTGACAATTCAGCTATGGAGGGCTTCCCTTCTTTTTATTGAGTTAAAAGATTTTATAACTGGGATTTCCTTGTGTAAAGGATTACAGATCATCTTCTTCCTTAAAATACGTTTAGAAAAAACATATTTTGCTTCATATCTTCAAATGCCTTTTCGAGTCTGTTCGCGTTGCATGCTACAAAAGTTGAAAGATGACTCTTTCTTTTTCTGTATTTGTTCTATGATTACATAGGTTCGTCTTTCTCTCGTAGTTCCCATTTCATGCATCATGCATATCTGATTGATAAAAGAAGATGGAAAGAGAAATAAACTGAAGTAAGCCATAAATATCCTATTCCATTCGGTTTATGTAATTTTGTTGTTGGAAGCTTCAGGAATGTCATAACCTATTGCATGCAGAGAATAAAATTTTCAACTTTTCCCCTCTTCTCCTAGTCACCTCTCTGTAAGGTCACTAGTGATTACTGGATTCCCATTACTGTTTAGCAATATCCGTCCAGGAAAAAGTCTAATAATGTATTAGGTGTTAAGTTGATATACATACAAGTAATTACTTCCTGGACTACTTCTGCAGAGCACCCAAGTGTCACTAATTTATATATTTATTGTAGTTGCACATCTCCCGTGGTTATGGCCTTTTGGGAAGTAACTTTGTCTGTATATTCTTACATTCTTCATGTTATTTTGTTACTATTCCAGATGTAACTATATTCGTCTTCACAAAGTTTAGTATCAATGTCTTCTTCCTGTAGTTCTGTATTCAGAGAGCTGAGGAAATATCAAAAGGATTTCTCCAGCTGGTGTGCGGAGTGCCAACGCGAGAAGAAAGAAAGGCAGCACAAATCCGTTTCTGCTGCCAAACTGGTAAAGATAAATTCTAGCTATCCCAATCTAAGGAAGTATCTTTAGCACTTCTATTCATCCCAATCTAAATAACATTTTCCTTAGTAGTAGTGCGAGTAGGGATGGCAACGAGGCGGGAAATCCCCCACTTAACTGGGTATGGGGCGCGGACAAGGCTAACAAATTAGTCGTATTGGGGATGGGTTGGGACCATGCTAGGATCTATGGTCCCCACCCCATTTACTGTTTTTTTAAAATTAAAAAATCATCAAAGAAAATTCAAACAAGGCATCATATTCATATTAAAGCACCATAATCATGAATTAAAAATAAAAAATAAACAGGGGATTAAATGGAGATTGGGGCCATTCCTGCCTCGTTTATTACTAGCTTAAGCGGGGATGTGATGGGAAATGGTGTCCCCTCACCGAACTCACCCCGTTGCCATTTCTTAAGTGTTAAGACTCCTACATCATATTTGGTAATGAAATCACTTTATTTACCACCAAAAATGAAGTATAAGTATTCAAACGTCTATCACTTATGTTGACCTAATAGAGAATTTAATAAGCGGCAGATTATCTACCACAACTTATTTTTTTAACCAAGCTAATTTGTAAGTTTTGTGGAGAACTTTTGCACCATCTCTTTGGAGATAGTATTATCTAAATTCTCCAAGTGTTGAACGACACACCTTCTTTAGAAACGTTACAAGTTGGTTGGAAAATGGTGTTGCGTTATGTGTTGGCATCATTACTTTTAGGGGTGAGACATGAGTGACACATCAAGGACCTGTTTGACTTCACTCAACTCATTCTTACAGTGGGACCTCATCTTTCCCAACATCAAATAATGATGCTCCTTCCTATTCTTCCCTTTCCACTTTGTCAACAAATAATTCCCTCTTAGAACAAACCTATGCCAGCTCTCTACCGGCAAAGTAGTGAGGTTCATCCTTGTGCATCCCGTCTTACCAAAGCCGTGGTTGTGCCATTGTTATTACAATAGAAGTAGGCCTGCGGTTGCTCCCATCGCCTCCAATAGCTGTTGATTGTCCTATTGCTTGTCAAATGATTTCCTTCTCAAGTTGTATGCTACTTTGTGCGACTTTGAAATAGAAAGAGGTGTGAACATGTTTAACACTTGTAGTTCAGATTAATCGTCCAATGTACCTTAACACTACACGTTATTTAATGTGACAACCCGAATCCTTAACGATTCGAGAGTCACTAAATCATAAACTAAAGCAAATTTAAAGGATATTCAACACAATTATATAAATTATTTAAGCACTTACTAAATTTCAAATGATGTAATGAGTTTAATACATTATTTGAAACGAAAAATATTTTAAAATTAAATGAAATAATAAGAGTTTGACAACATAAGAATTTTATTATTAACTCTTTTGCCACCATAAGCCATCTCCGTACCGACCGTCTCAAATCGTCAATTTTCTGAAAGTAGAGACATAATAAAGTGATAATAATTCTCAATAAGTGCGTGGATAATGAATTCATATATGTATTTCTACATAAAATTCATAGCTTGTATAGGGAGACAAAAATTAGACCGAATTTAGGTGGTGCTAAATTCTCGTGCGTAGCGTACAAAACTCCGGTTCAATCTTAATAGAACATATGTAACATGGACTAAAACATAACATAACCGTAAAAATATTACATTCATAAACATTAGCCACCATAAACATAAAGCACAACTTACTTCTTCACTGGATGATTCAAAATGATAAAAAGAGTTATTGTTGGAAAGAGATCATTGAGCTGCGTGTGGGGTTGATTATTCACGTGTGATTGTATAATTGTACGAACATAAAAATGACGAGAGAAAGAAAAGTGGAGAACAAAGTTATAAAGATAGAGAGGGAAAGTGTGTAAATGATTGTTGAGGGTAGTTTAGTGTTATGTTTGTTTCCTAGAAAGGTAAATTCTTGACCGTGTGTAGCAAAGTGAAAGGAAATGGCTAGATGTTAGGGATGGTAAATGCATAATTAGTGTATTGTCATTAAAATGGTCAAATTAATACCTTTAATCATGTGGTCAAAACAATTAACTTAGCTTAAAACTTGGTGTAAATAATGTATGTGATTAAATCAATTTCCTTGATTTACGTGGTCAATTCAATTACATTGGCTTGAAATGTGGTGTGAATAATGCATGTGGTCAATGAATCATTCTTAATCAAAACTAATTAGCATACTTACATATGTTTTAAGCATGATTTAATCTAACTTCCAAAATAACTTTCCTCTTAGATCCTCAAACTATTGGTGAATAACCAATAAGGTTATTAGACTAGGTCAATTATTAATAAAGTCATTAAACTTTAATAATAGCGCACTTAAGTCCTAGATTTAAATCTAACAACTAGTAGTAAAAATTTGGGATGTTACATCTAAACTCTTTAATATTGTTAGAGGCCAATAGTTGGAAAATTTGACAATATATTTCAATAGGTTGCACCCTATGCCTTAAGTTGTGTGCAGTTGTCATTGAAATGAAGGCATTTTTGAGGTGTTTTTTTATCTTTTTCAATGATTCAATCTTGGTTCATAGCTCCATGCTTGGCTTTGGCATACAACCACCAAGTCGGCACCCGTCCTCACTTGTCCTTAGAAACAAGTCTCTATCAAAGACGCCCCACATTTGTTTGCAACATCTTTAGATGAAGAATCTCCTCCACGAAATGTAGCTAGTCAAGGGAGTCACTGGCGGCTAGGCTATCTTGAAAATTTGGTAGGCCCAATTTCAACCAACTCATTTTCATCATTGTGAGCGACACCAACCATTGTTCTTAATTACATTTGGCAAACGAATTTTCTTATCTCTTTAAGATGAAGAATTTCTTCCATGGAGGGTAGCTAGTCAAGGAAGTCAAAGTCATGGGCGTTTAAGCTAGCATGAAATTTCGGTAGGTCCAATTTTAGCCTCACTAGCATCGTCTTTCATCATTGTGATGATGCCAACCTACCATCCTTTATTGCATTTGGCAAACATGTTTTTGTCCACTTCAATTTCACCATTCATGCTTGGGTCAGAAGGTAATTTGCCTAAACCCTTAGTGTTGCGCCCATCTTATCTCACGGTTGTACCATCCACGATGCATCTAGCATTCTAATTACCGTGTGCAAACCCACTTGGTGCGAACCCCACCCTGTGCTTCGTGTTCACAAAGCCGAACCAGTGTGCCCATGATATCTAATGTTAGGCGGGTTGCATGGAAACAATATGTGACACGACACGTGGAAACCATAAACTTGTAAAAAGTAGAAATAAAAAATGCAGGGAAACAATGTATAAAAAATTATTAATTTATTTTGGTAAATTCGATGTGTAACTTTACAGAACTTTAATATCAATGAAATGATGAAAATACCATAATCATCTAATCTAAATAAAGTTTCAAAGGATACACAATGTCATTTAAAAAAAATTATTCATAATGAACAAAAACTCAAACTAAAAAGTTCCACAAGTTCTCGAATTAAATTTCCTTTAAATACATCACTGGTATTGATATCTATAACACACAACCATCCTTTGTGCGTAAAATGGCCTCCATTTTTTGGTTGCAGCATGCAATTAATCCCCCGTTTGACAATTATTATTTGGGAAAAAATGTTTTGAATAGTGATTTTTAGAAGAATGTGCGGTTAAAAAGTAGGAAATTTTTTTGGATTTTCACGCGGAATATTTTATTATGTGAATGTTTGATTGAAAATGAGTATGTACAAAAAAAAAGTTTTCAAATAATGGTTGTCAAACTGGGGCTAAGTTTTTCTTTGGTTAAAGCTTTAGAATGTTTTGGTCCAAAATTTCCTAGAAGTTTCCCAAAGGTTTCCAAATTTCAGCAGGAAACAATTTTTGTAGTTTCCAAAATGTTGAGTTTCAGTTCTTGAAACGTGTCCAAAAAGGAAACTCTATAGTTTTTTGTGCCATCCTAACTTGGGCCATTAGCATGAACATTTGTTGCGCTAGCAGATCCATCTATTATCGCATCTGAGTCAACTGTTCCTGACTTTAAACTTCCTCAACATAGGCATACTCTTGGTGCCATCCCTTGGAGCAAACCACCCTCCACCAATATGGTGTAGCGCTACGAATAAGATAATGAAAAATCAATGATGAAACTGTTGATTCCCACAAATGCCTGTTCAATTCAATAATATGAATTGGAATAAAAATCCATAGCAACATCGTTTGGTTAATTGCAGAAAAATGAGTTCTGATATGTTAGGATGTGGAACTTAAAGCAAGAAGTTAATAAACTAATTAAGCAAGATTTATGAAGTGGAAAGATAAAAAGAAGCTAGAAAGAAATAAAGCTATCATCTTTGATCCCGCACTAATTGTCAGCATCTTTAATTTAACAGTGTTCATCCAGACCTTTAATTGATTCAATCCAGTATGAGTGAATCACCAATTTATTTATTACACAAACAGCAACATTCAATTTAGCAAAGGATTCCTTCATTGCTCTTGTCGATTTTGGGTGTTTCCACCTATTTAATTCTCGTTCTGCTTTGCTGATCGCATCATGTAGACTTGGGTTTTGAGGTTTAGAAGGATTAATAAGTGAGTTGCTGGTGACTTAGAACAGTGGATCCTTGATTTTACGCGAGGTTAATGTTGTAAAGTGGGAATAGGCTATTGTTTTCACCCAAAGAATATGGGAAAAAGCCCCATATCAGAACATGGTTCACTAATATTGACAGGTTCTTTTAGTGGAAAGGTGCTGACGCTGCTTTCCAAATGCACCCTCCCCCCTTCCGGCATAGAGTAATTTGTTCTTTACTTTCAAATGAACTGTGAGAAGAGCATTGAGATGCAGTTAAACACTCCGGTGGAATTTTAGAAGTTATATAAAGTTTGTTTGTTTTTCCAGGAACTGCTGAGAAGAGGAGAAACCGCTACCTGAGCTATTCCGTTTGTTTCTGCATTTCTTGATCTGTAATATATCTCGACTCTCAATCTTGAAGAAACGACCTTGGTCATTTTGCGTAGTATATGAAGATTGAAGGTGTAGAGCGTTTCTTCTATTTCAGTATAGATGTACATTCAAATCAAGTAGGTGAAAGGTTGTCTGAATTGATCAGCTTAAACGTGAGTTAACATCCAGTGATGGTGTAATCATTTTTCAATATAGATATTTATCCAGTTCTTATATTATGTTGCTCCTTGCAGAGAAAAGCTGTTTTTCTCTTCCCTTTACTTGAGCCTCTGTAGTTGGATAACTTCTTTTGGATGACTGAAGCAGTAGTTGCACCACTTTGAACTTCGTTTGTTAATTATTTTTCTTATTTTCATGTTTGTAGGAAATGTGAATTGGCCAAGAAATTAAAACTTACCTTAAATTTTTAGAACACCACGATGAACTTATTTTTCATGCTTATAGGAAATGTTATCAGTTCAGTTTCCAAATAGAGGGCTGGAAAGGGGGAATGTTATGGGAATTGTGTGGTAAAAAAATCCATACAATGTTAAAAGGCCAACTATAGATATCAGTTATTAGACTTTCATGTGTTCTGTATTGAGTGTTGCATTTAAACTAATATGCAAAACGTGCACGGAAGAGAAATTTGTGTTCAGAAAAAAGTGGAAAAACTAAAAAGTAAAAGAATTATGCTAAGTGTACATTTCATGGATTGCATTTTGTTTACATTGTATGAAAATTCAGAAAGTGTTGGATAGTAAAGTATGTTTTTTAAAAAACTATCCAATTATGTGTCGATACATGATATAATATCAAAAATAATATAAAATAAAATATACATGTAACATGATTGAAAGTAAAAACATAAGTGTGACTAATTTAATCAATCTCCTATTACTATAAGAAGAAGTCTATTTATGTTTTTTAGTCATTGTGAAGACTCATTTAGAAAGTTAAACTGTATTAGAGGATGCTATTGAACTTATTAATTCTAAATCCAATGTGACATATCAAACCTGTCGCAAGTTTTACTGTCAATTCAACAGGACGTACCAAACCTGTCAATTCGGTGTCTATTTATGAATGTTACTGAAAGTAAAATTGTTGAAATAAATGTCCCATATCGCGAGGGACAATCGAATATATGTAATCACAATGTGAGATAAGTTACACCATTAGTAAAATATACTATATTAGCAAATACAATGCTCTGTCAAGGGCATACTATATAACCATTGAAGAAATTTCTTTAAATTGTACAGGGAAGTGCCACAAATTCATTGAAATCTAAAGAATCGTGAACTTGCACCATTTTTTTTGCAGTCAACTCCAACAGATTTTGAAGAGGCAAGCTAGATGGAGATAGAACTCGAGGTACTCGAATATCATTATTTAGAGTGTGCTGGACTTCCTAGATGCATGAAACACAAGCGTGAATTATAGAACCACCACCTACCCAGTTGGTTTCCTCTTTCTCCCAAGAAGAGGGGCTATCTGGAGTCGAGGTCCACCCATCCGCCACTTTTTAAATGCAGCTATTGAAGATTGACCAGCCTCGTACACTTCAAAATAAATAATCATGAAGTATTGCGAAGAACGGATATCTCTAAAAAAAATTGGATATATAATACACACAAGCATCATTTACATTTTACAGGTTCTACAAACTTACATTTAGCTTCTTCATTGGTTAGAAGTGTCAAGTATTTGGGAGCCACGGTCAATGTCAAGGTGTGGGCCTTGATCAGGACTTCCCTGTATCTGATCCGAAATGCAACGAGAAGGAACGGCCCAATCGTTTTGTCACCGATACTGCTCATTAAAAAAAATACAAGCTCAATGTTAACTCTATAACGAATAACTTATGGTTATTTAATTATAACAATTTCGATTAAGATGCTTATAAATCATTCATATCCAGAATTGTAGGATAGAAAAGGATCGAGGGAAGAAAGCAATCCCAAAAGATTCAGTTCCCCTTATTCTAAATGCATCATACTACTGCCTTTGCGGTGCATCTCCAAGAAATTTTACATCTGGACTATCACAAAATACTATATCTACTGTGAGACTGGAACACATTAGGGGATGGTGCAAACACAACAGTGTCTCCATGAACAGCAAACAATTCTCCATACAATTCTCTACTGTGTGACAATATAATAAACTAGGCAATTGTGTGTTACCATGACAACAGGTAACATGAACAAAAGGAGCTAGTTTCTGCTTGCATCATAACAGAAGTGTTAGCATTTAGGAACAAAGAGCGAAAAGCCTTTTGTCTTATAGGAACAAAGTAATATTCAAATGAAAGATTCCAAGCAAACAAGGAAGGGGTCTAGTTGGGCAGAACAATACAAGGGAAGAGATTACATGAGAATATACCACTCTTCTTGATTTCAAAATTTAAAAATCAAGAGAAATTTGTTATTAGTTTTGTATCAGGTTCCATTTTGCTGAACATGCCATATTCCTACCACTACAAGATGTGTAACGATGAAGTTTCACTGTCTCTTGTGTACTATTAGTTAGGCCTAAGCAGCCTCTGCACATTGCGCTACAAGTGCAACCAGGGTTAAACGCAAATGTTTTCATTTGTCCTGTATGCATTATCAATTTAAAAACGTTTTCCATCGTGTGCAGGAAAACAAACACAAAACAAGTTAAATGGATTAGCTCCTAATGCATTAATGGCATATACAAGATCCCATCTCTATTTCGATCTTCATATTCAATATTCCTCCTTAATGATACCATTGGATCATACAAATTTGATGAGCAGCCCATGATAACTGTGTTACCTATACACCTTGAGATCCAACATGAATTCAGATCCTGAAAGCATTGCTACGAGTTTTAGCTGATATTTTATATTGACATCTGTCCAAGCCAGCTACAAAACAAAGACACTAACAAACTAAGGCCAAAGAGTAATAGCAACAATAGATGATCAAATTTAGTGGCTCTACACTTTTGCTGAACCTGTATGTGTAACAAAGTTTTATTCAGATGAAGCATTAGATGCAGATACATTCATACTAATTTCGGTCCCTGGGAAATAACACGCTAATTGATACTTATAATACCAAATATTACTTGGTTTTGCCATATTTATATTGAATTGCTGAACAAAGAGAGAATTAAGCTTTATGTTACTGAATTTGGTTCTTTTTTCCCTTTTGTTGTGTGTCAGGGTGGATAATTTTGCACACTATCAAGTGACATATTGGAAAACACCAGAGTAGATTGAATGCCTACAGGATACACCTAGGCATTCAAAACGCCAAAGTTGAAAAAACTTACAGTGGTGCAATCTTGCATCCTAATTCATAAAAATATGGACATCTACTTCTTAGATCCACGTGTGCAGCATCAGCCCCTATTTCATCCCGTGTTTTGGATCTGGAAAACAAAACATAAGAAAATAATCAACACTTCATAACGCAAGAAACAGATATACAAGAAAATAAACTAGTGAACTAGTAATTTTACCGTGAGATGTACAATAATAAAATTCAAAATAAGTAACCTCGGTGCTCACACATTGATCTTGTTAAACAGGGTAGAAATTCACGATAGTTCTTTTGTGGTAGATGAAAAATAAACCATCAAGCCCCTTTTGTCTCCCAGTATATGATGATATCATGGTCAACATGTACGATAAAGAAGCAAACCAGAAATAGCCAATCTCATTTTCACCTAATTATTGCAATAAAGATATGCAAGTTGAGTTATTAAGCTTCCTTGACATGAGAAGGAAAATTCTACAAACAATTTCATTAATATTCCATTTAGGATCTTAAATTCAAAGAAACTACACAGGAAAAGCACTTAAAAACAAATTTACCTCATGCCTCACCCACTTCAGTAAAATTCTGAAGTGAAGGCATTGCAATGAAAGTTTATCAATGTGTAGAGGAAGTTCTGGCATATTCTAAACTTAATTTCTTTCAATTGTTTACTTTTTTCATTTTTCTTCTTGTTTCCTATGTAATGAACCAAGAGGGTATGTTTGCATATGCATAGATGGGTCATCTAGTTAGTTCTTCATTCAGTTTATTCATGAAAAAAAAGAAGGCATAGAAATATAAGGTATGGTTAATATGGTCTTACTCTTTGTCGAAACATGGCGGGACCCTAATGGAGACGAGTTGCCTCAAATACAACTCGCGAACCAGCCAGAAGGGCAGTTCTACTTTCGATCCAGCTTCCACCTGAAATGGATAAAAAGGGCCATGAATTAGCCAATGAATACTAGTTGAAGTCTTTAGAAAAAAAAAATAGCCTACTTTCCACCAGCTTAGATTGCTGTTTGAAGAGGTAGCGTGACCACCTCTCCCAGACAACGGAAGCTTTGGCTCAAAATGTACCTTATTTGTGTCATCGCTAGAGTCAAAAAGCCCAACCCCATTTGCAGCGTGTTGAAATACAGTTGGAACAAGCTAACATACGAGTAAAATGCAAAAATCAGTGCCACAACTCTCAAACACAAATTACATAGGCGTGCTTCTATTCAAGCATTCACCTCTTCTTCTGCCAATATATCATCAACGTCATAATATTTTGCCATTCTGAGTGGAAAACTCGAGCTTAGTATCTATCAACTTTATCAGTTTCCCAAACCTGCAATCTATTGACAGCTGAAATCATATAACTGAACTGTAAAATGCAGATGTATAGCACACTCGATTTCCGAGTTTTAAGAAATATATGCATAAACTTACTTAAGCACGTATTATTAATATTCTTGCACGTGTGTGCACGATCTAAACTTGTTAACAGACTAAAACTAATCTCATTTTGTAAAGCATTATAACAAGAATTTAACTTTAAAAAAAAAAAAATTAAGAGGAAATAAACATACATTAATAACACATTATACATACACTGATACACATGTAAAAATGAGAGCAATAACCTCACAAACACAAAAAGGGAAGGAGCACGGAGCCCTTTGAGAGTTACCTTAATTATAAAATTAGACTTGACACTTTTGAGTGAAAGAGACCGTGTGTCACGCAGTGAGAATGCTTATTTCCCCATTCGACACGGCAAGCATGCTAACAACAAGGCGTGAGGCCTATTTTACCAAAAAGTGCACTAATGATATAATCATATGCATGTATTCTCCCTAACATCCTACTCATAGCGTGCGTGTGTGCTAGTTGTTCGAGCTTGCCGACCTCAGAATGAGGGGAAGGCGACCTTGAGGCGTAGTACCTCGGGAGCCAAACATGCGGTCCGTGAAAGTTGGTATCGGAGTGGGACCGCTTGAGCATGCGATGTTGTTATGGGACAATATTGTGTGTTTTTGCGGAGAAAAAATTTTGGGCCACGGATCGTGTCGGCAAGCTAGCGAAACACGATGAAGGAAGCTGTGGGGAAGATGGATGAAAAGGGCAGCGTTGCGCAATTGCCTATGTGTCTTTTAAGGAGTTTTGAGGAGCACACATTGCAAGGCACAATGACGAAGTTTGTGTTTTCTATTCGACATGTGCTGAGGCGCTGCAGTTTGAAGGCCGTCCATCTGAGGAACTAATGCTCAGAGGGGCATAGGGTGAAGGTTGGTGTCGGAGGCGGTAAGTACGAGTTACTGCGGGTTTGTGAATGCCCGTCCATTTGGAGGTGGTGCAGTTGTTATTCTTGCAATGAGACGAATGCGTGTTGATGCAAAACTACTTCTCGCTACGAGGACGTAAGCGAATTCGAATGGGAAGAATGTCACGCAGTGAGAATGCTTATATCTCCATTCGGCACGGCAAGCACGCTAACAACAAGGCATGAAGGAAGCTGTGAGGAAGATGGATGAAAAGGGCAGCGTTGCGCAATTGCCTATATGTCTTTCAAGGAGTTTTGAAGAGCGCACGTTGCAAAATACAACGACAAAGATTGTGTTTTCTATTCGACATGTACTGAGGTGCTGTGGTTTGAAGGCCATCCATCCGAGGAACTAATGCTCAGAGGGACGTAGGGTGAAGGTTGATGTCGGAGGCAATAAGTACGAGTTACTGCGGGTTTGTGAATGCCCGTCCATTTGGAAGTGGTGCAGTTGTTATTCTTGCAATGAGACGAATACGTGTTGATGCAAAACTACTTCTCGCTACGAGAACGTAAGCGAATTCGAATGGGGAGAATGTCACGCAGTGAGAATGCTTATCTTCCCATTCGGCACGGCAAGCACACTAACAACAAGATATGAGGCCTATTTTACCAAATAGTGCACTAATGATATGATCATATGCATGTATTCTCCCTAACATTCTACTCATAGCGTGCGTGTGTGCCAGTTGTTCGAGCTTGCCGGCCTCAGAATGAGGGGAAGGCGACTTCGATGCATAGTACATCGGGAGCCAAACCTGGGGTCCGTGACACCGCGTGTACATAAACATAAAAATGAAAATGAAAAGAAAAAACTCACATACAGAGGGCGGAGACGAAAATTGAGTCCAATAGGAGCATGACTTAACAACAAATCTTCAACGAGAATTTAAAGTCTTTTTTAAAAAGAGAGTGGAGATATTCGTTTAGAATCTCTCTCCATAACTTTTTCACACTGAATTATCATACGAAAAATTACGAAAACATTCAAGTCAAGCAAAAAAAATATATTATCAATTCACCACTTACACGAGCCCAAATTACAGAAAACTCGCTTCAACTATAATCAAACGCATATTTCAGCAAGTTAAAGATGCCCAAAATTCTAATTACGCTAAGATGAAGATATTGCAATTCATTGTTAAGATAACACATAGCAAAATTACTGATTTCGGATGCAGAATTCCATGAAATTAAGATATTATTGAACTAACCCAACAATCCACGTTCAAAAATCAAACAAAAAGTCGACAATAATTTTTGATAATTGAAAGAAACATCATAAAATGGTAAATGTCAGTATTAAAACACGGAAAAATAAATTGCAAGAATGAAATAGGCAAGAACACTTCCAATTACCAAATTGCCGGTTTGTAAGGTGAGCTTGAGAATGAATATCGCAGATTTTGAATTTGAAATTTTGGGGAACAACCGCGGTTAGGGGGAGTGTTTCAATTGATATGTTGGGAAAGGCCAAAAAAATAAAAATTCTTCAAAAATTATGTAGCTCCGCCATAGCAAGCAGATATAAATCCAGATAGAAGGAGAAGCGGGAATGTTGAATCTATGCCCTAAAAGCGGGAACACGCTAATATCTTCAAATAGTCTGAATTTATTTATTTTTCTTTTTTTATAAATTTTTATTTAGTGACAAACACGTGACGTTTCAAAAACATCACAATTTTTTATTATCTATGAATTTGAATTATCGTATGTATTCTTTGACCACGTTTTGAGCTATTGAATAACTCATATATCACTAATTTCGTGTCCTTGTCTTATCTAAGTAATATATTCTATTGATGTACGAGTTTAGTTTAATATGAGTTTTTTTTCCCCTCAAAAGTAACAAAAATCACAATAACATAGTTTTTTTCACGATTTCTTCGATACAATAATCAACTATTTTTCTATTTTTGATGAAACAATATTTAGTTTTGATATTTTTTTTGAAGTCTTTTGTCAATATGTATGATTGTATTTCATATTTTATTTTTTTTGTTTTTTCTACACAAGTCAATTAAAAATACAAGATGTTTTTACTTTTCTTTAAGAAATGTCATGCTACTTATATAACTAATTTGACAATGTACGAGTTGATTACTATTCTGTCCATTGATTTGAAAAAATAATTTTTAAAATCAATAACAAAGATCTTGACATCTCACACTTTGTCAATCTACTTGTACAAATTCATTGTACAAGTAGATTAATTATTGATTGTATACTGTTGTGGTTAGATCTATAATTTATCTTACATTTTTCAAAAAAATAAAAATAAAAAGATGACAAGCTCTTTGGTGTTTTAGGCTACAAATATATTTATGATTTAAAATTTCTTACCAATATCATTATGCACGTTACTTGACCAATTGTACAATTTTAAACATACGACAAAAATATGTAATGGTTTATCGGAGCAAAACTTTCTACATGTTAGACATGCTGTGGAAAACCCTCTATCTATGTGTTTGAACCACATTATTTTGGAAGAATGTATTCTGAAATAGTAGATTGATGAAAAATGTGTGGTTAAAAAAGAATGAAAAATTATTGATGTGATACAAAATATTATATTATTGAAAAATGTGTGGTTGAAAATAAGTAGCATAATAAAAATGAAAATATTAATGTATACCAAACGGAGGCTAAGTGACAATTAGAAGTTTTTCTAGCAATTTTGATTAAAAGCCAATACGTTATTGTCATTTTACATTTTTTCTTTNTGAAAATGAAAATTTTATTGTGTACCAAACAATGGCGAAAATAGCTTAAGTGGTCTATCTTTGAAACATTTAGTGCGAAATGCCTTCTTGTCACCCATTCTCAATACAAATTGCAAAATTACGAATATACTATCCTATTTAAATAGAAAAAAATAAATAAATAATTGTAATCATAGTCTCAAATAAAAAAAAAAATCAAACGAGCCTTAAATAAATCATTAAAAATGTATTAAAAAAAATCTCTTTCCCATCCCACGACCACCATTTCCCAATATTGCCTTCACCTAGAGATAATAATAAATTTCGTTCAACCCGATATTTTTGCCCCCTAAATGGGGTAGGGATTACCCACCTAATTGGATAAATCGGACTGGGACAAGGTGGAGGTCAATGCCTTGAAGCGGGTACGAGGGCATGTACAGAAAGTACAGTCCCCACCTCGTTTAAAATTAATTTTAATTTTAAGTTTTTTGTCAAGCAAAAATTGATGATTTATCATTACTTTTAAAGAGAATATAAGTTATTCTTAATAAATTAGAAAAAAAATAATATTCACTATCTAAAGACATTGAAAAAAAATGATACAATAAATGGGGTAGGGACCTGTCCTGCCCTGAATCCACCCATCCCGCTTTAATCGGGTATGGAGAAGGGATAAGGTAACAAAAACATCTGACGGACAGTGATGAGAATGGGTAACTCGTCTCATATCCGTCATGTTGTCATTCATACCTTCGTTGTTGGAATTCACCACGAAAATAATAAAACCACAAAATTTTCATCTCTAGTACCGCACTAAAAAATTTCCTTTCCAAACCCTAGTACTCTAATTCTTTAAGCCCAAACCCAAAATCAACATTAGCCTCATGTTTATAATGTTCAACCTCTGGAATTAAGCTCTTTTTTTAGAAAAAATTTGTCACCTTGATTGAAATACACTCACATGAAAAATAGGACATGCTTGGAACCTCACACCCTCCCTAACAGCACAACAATTTTGCAATTGTTCAGCCTTCTACTCTTCCTCAGAATATTGCATGGGTCATCACACTCCCGCTATACTAAAATATGCCGTAAATACTAAAATATGGATTACCATATAAGAGTCTGGGTACCATTCTTAATAATGATAATTTTTTAAATTGTAACCACAAGTTTTAATACTCTCGAAAGAATATAAAAAAAATACAAAAACTATGGTAATTGGAATTTTCTACAGCATTGATTTTAGAAATCGACGACTTTACAATAGGAGTAATTGTTTTTACACCACGTCGACGTATTCGTAGTATATGTTTGGAAGTAATTTTTGCTTGATTTTAATCAAAATTTCTACTGTTAGAGCCGCAATAATTGACTTCAATATCAAAATTTTGCTTGACTTGGTCAAAGTAAGTGGCTGATTGTACTATTTAGTGGTAAGAATTTTACTAAAAATTTGTTAAGAATGACTCCCAAACAAGCCCTAATCACTTATAATGCTTTATTTATTTCACGTAGATGTCTGCGTTGGATTTGACTCAAATTATCAAGATTATTCTTCCTCTCAGCCGCCGGCTCTCTATCTGTAAACTCCCTTCTCTCTCTCTATATATGTATTTGTATGTATTGGGGTATGTTTGTGTATTATTTTGTAACTTTTAGGTTTTGATTGATTTTTAGGGTTCCAATTGTTTACAGAAGATTCGACACCGTTCAAGAAACAAGCGACGTGGTATGACAATCCACGTATAAAGATCGAGGCGTTGTTAATGTATTTCTAGGTTTTGAATCTCAATTATCGCGAGGGAAAGAGAGACTGCGAGAGGGAGAGAGCTTTGTCAAACTAATTGAGGAAATTGAGGGTTATATTTCCCGATTGAGTTTTATTTTTGTAATTTTCGGCGTTTGTAGCCCTCTCTCGAATTGAATAAAAAATAAGAGTGAATCCCGTTTGTTATTTTAGTTTATTGAATTATTATTCATTGTTTTTTGTTTATCAAGAGTTCTTTGTTATTTTTGAATAAATAGAGATGAGAGCTATCTGTTGTTGATTCATTTTTTTTTTCCTTCGAATTTTGGTAAAAAAGAAAAAATACATATTGAATTGTTGAGAAGAGGATACTCCATGGGTAGCCCTGGATTGAGTAGTTTGGCTACTGCTACTCGCGTTGGATTATCTGAGCCAATTTCAACTGGTGGACCCATGGAATTCGATGTGATTAAGACCCGAGAGTTGGAAAAGGTTGGTTGGTTATGCATTTTCTGTCAAGCTTATGCTGATTTTGTTGAAGTTTTGTATGAAAATTCGACGTAGGTTTTGTTTGGAAGAAAATCAGGTATATCACGGTTAGCTTGCAGAAGATGGAACCGGGATTTTGTTGTCATATGCTTCTTTTCATGGGATCTCAGATTCGATTTGAAGTTGGAAAAATGGCTTTTAAACATAGAACTTGAAATTGAGCTTGGTATTCAAAAATTTCTGAATTGTAATATCTGAATTTCAATTTTGAGATTGGAATTAGACGTGTCTGTAAGAGATGGGGAGTGGCATCTTTCCAAGAGTAGAATCAATAATTGCCTTTTAGGACCTTTATATTATAAATATATTTGAATTGCTTAAATGTCAACTGGAAATCCAGTTCCGTAGTATAAATTACAATTATGGAGGAAAGTGATTTAATTTTTTTGGAATATTAGTTCTGGTGTGTGATGTTCCAAGAAAGGCAAGCAAAGAAAAGAAGCCTTGTTCTTCATTATATTTTGAGAATTGACTTGTGTTTTTATGGTGGTCGGCAAAAGGCCAGTTTCTTTGATCAATTTTTTTCCATTTTAATGGATAAATGCTATGAGTCCTTTTCACATGCTATGAGTCATTAATTTGAGCTAAGCCATGATTTTACTTAATTGACTTAAAAAGAGAATTTGTTTTTTAATTTTCAATTTAGTAAGCCCTTATTTTTCTTTAAACTCATTATCATCAGATATTTTGTGAGACCCACAACTTTATCAACTTTTCAACCACATATCATCAACTTTATTGAATCTACTAAAATCTAATTTTTAGCAAAACCAAATAGGGGCTAAAGCTTTTGAATTAAATTGGTTTAAATATTTATAATCAAGTAGAAATGTCAGGTAATTGCTCTCTCACCCACTTTGTGTTTGGTGATCAGTTTCTTGCTGATGCGGGATTGTATGAGAGTCATGAAGAAGCTATCAGAAGGGAGGAAGTGCTTGGGAGATTGGACCAGGTCCTATATTGTATTTTCAAACATTGTACTTTTCTTTTTACAGCAATTGATTTATACATTATTAATTCTGGATTATTTAACAGATTGTGAAGAAATGGGTGAAGAATATTAGCCGTGCTAAAGGTTTTAATGAGCAACTAGTCCAAGAGGCAAATGCGAAGATTTTCACATTTGGTTCTTATCGCCTTGGTGTATGAATACATCCAATTTTTATTCTTTCTTTTTTCAAATGTTTATCTGTTACTTATTCGGGTCTTCTTTCCTTCACAATATGGCCTTTTCATTATGTCGTTAGTCAAGTTGCGTGTGACTTCATTTAAATCCTTGATGTATTTTATCTCTCTCTAGGACTATTTGTGCCTTTACTAGAAGTTTTGTGTAATTCTGTGAGGCGAGGCATAAGCCTCGAGGCTCGAGCCTCAAATCAGTCTATTTAAATAATTTGAAAGAATACAAAAATGCAAAACTATGCTCGTAATTCATAAATTCACAATAAACCATAAAATGCCACAAAATATCTATAATACAAAATTAAAAGTTGAATTTGCAAATAAACATATAATAGATCAATAAAATAGAAAATGTTAAGTTTTGAAATTAGTAATCCTGTAATGAAAATATAACATACCAGTATAATTGTAAATAACCAGAAGTCTCCTATATCATCACTGCTAGCAGGATATATAAGGGAATCATAAGTATATTTTATTACCCTATCATTCTCATTATCCTCCACTTGCAATGTGTTCTCCTCGTTCTTGTTTCCCTTGTGTGTATAGGCAGAAAAAATGAAATAAAAACCTGTGAATCCTAAAAAATAGCCCGGTACAATAATGTCAGTAATAAAAATGCCCTTAAGAGGCAGGATAAACGAGCGAACACCTTCGTTGCCTTCAAGTTTAGCCTTGAGATGCAAACCTCACAAATTGTACGCGAAGTAGGATTTGGGGCGTTGAATGAAATCCTTACGTGAGGTGAGTTTAGAGGCATAAGCCTCAAGGGGTTTTCTAAAAACAACAATCTCGTTCTATTTGGATATAATCATGATGTTTCTTCACAGACAACTGGTTAATGAGTTAGTTCATATTAAGTTTTAGATGCCTAATGGATTCTGATATGACTTTTATGCTTCACTCATCTGGATGTTGAATAACTAGCTTTTTCTTCATCTCGTTTCAGCAATTTATGTGAAAGACAAGATAGCAGTATAGTTGCTTATTGTGGAAAGCCTGCTGAAGTTGAAATTAAAATTTTTGTTCTCTGTTCATATGTTATTTGGGTCAAGCCTTCTTTTCAATCTTAATTTGGCCAATGAAAGTCCAGCCTGTTCCCTTTACTTAATATGCAAAGCATGCTGCATATTTGTTGGGCTCGAATGCCTTTCCGTCGAGAACCAAATAGTTAGACATCAGAAAAAGTGATTAGCTATGAAAAAGACTAGAAAATGATTGTATTTGAATCTTTCGGCCAATACTAGAGTATGTAATGTGCGAGGGTAGTGGAAGGGGATATCAAAATTAGTGAGGTATTATCTATATGTGGACACCAGAACAACTGATTATTTATGGAGTCGGGAATTTTAGTGGCAATTGCACATCCTATTTGAGCATTTCTGTTTAGAAGTTTCTCAAAAGATGAACTGAATTTGACATGATAAAAAAGATTGTAGAAGTTTCTCAAATGATGTGCTGGAGATGACTAGACATTGATCTTACCTTTGTACATTTTGAAATGGAATAAAGACGTGTTAATGGGAAGGAAATTTCAGAACTAAAATTATTTCTGACGGCAAATTTTGTCTTGGTACTGTGATTGTGAGTCTCTGGTTTTTTCCAAAGGTTTCTGCCGTCTCTTTTTTGGGATGATTATCTTTGGACTTGGCTGAGGATTTTATCTTTGATTGAATTTTTATTCTTAATAGGTACATGGTCCAGGTGCAGATATTGATACCTTGTGCGTTGGACCAAAGCATGCTAGTCGGAATGTAGGTTCACTAGCCTTTTATGTCCTAGGAACTTTACTTTTTTGAATGTAACGGTTGATGTTGAACAAAGTATTTTTGTGTATGTCATATACAGGAAGATTTTTTTGGTGAACTTCACAGAATGCTGGCAGAGATGCCAGAAGTACAAGAGCTACATCCTGTGCCTGATGCTCATGTTCCAGTGATGAGGTTCAAGTTCAGTGGCGTTTCTATAGATCTGCTTTACGCGAATGTGGCTCTCTGGGTTATTCCTGAAGTATGTATCTGTCATCTGTGAATTTTTTAGCCAACTTCAACTTTGTATGTGTTGATGTCTCTAACTTCTAATTATACAATCTGTTCAACTAGCTATGTGTTGACAGATGTAGCCAGAGTTGAACAATGTTGCTTAGAGTTGGTCGGTTTATTGGGTTTTACTCATTTTATTATATTAGTTTGTAATACAGTATTGACGAAGATTAAATGTTATGCATATTTGCTTAATAGAAGACCATCAAAATTTTAGAGTGGCCATTTTATTTTTATTTTATTTTTAAACATCTGTGTTTCCCCATTATTTGGTGTAATTTCTAGGTATATTCTCCTTTTACTCTCAATAACCTATATTCGTCATGTGATTGAAACACGTCTTATAAGTACTTTGTGTGCCCCTATATGTCAAGTGTTAAGCACTAGTGATAATTTCACGATTTTTGCAGATACTGGAATCAAATATTTATGTTGTTATTATTGTGCATCTTTTTATTTTTTTAACATTTAAAGGACTTGGATGTTTCACAAGAATCTACACTGCAAAATGTAGACGAGCAAACTGTTCGCAGTCTCAATGGATGCAGAGTGACTGATCAAATATTGGGTTTGGTGCCAAATATCCAGGTTTGTAAATAATACAATTCTGTATTGATGCACCTGTTTTGAAAACCTGATGCTAACTGTCTTGCTGTTCTGTTCCCTTGTAGACATTTCGTACTACACTGAGATGTTTGAGATTATGGGCGAAGCGTCGTGGAGTTTATTCAAATGTGAGGGAGATTAAGATAACAGTTCTTGCATTTCGATTTTCATTCATGGATATATGCACATTTTGGTTTAATTAGATTTTTTCATTTAGACACTGAATTTTCTTTATATGGCCAGGTTACCGGTTTCCTCGGTGGTATTAATTGGGCATTGCTTGTTGCGCGAATATGCCAGCTATACCCGAATGCTCTTCCCAGCATGTTGGTGTCTAGGTTTTTTAGGGTCTATAATTTGTGGCGCTGGCCAAATCCTGTGATGTTATGCCCAATTCAAGAAGGATCTTTGGGGCTCCCTTTTTGGGATCCTAGAAGAAATTACAAGGACCGATTGCACCTGATGCCCATAATAACTCCTGCTTATCCTTGCATGAACTCTAGCTACAATGTGTCAACAAGCACATTACGTGTCATGATGGAAGAATTCAAAAGGGGAAATGAAATTTGTGAGGTAGCAATCATTGTATCTTGGTAAATTTGAAGTTGGCTTTTGTGTAATGCTAAAATTTCAGCACTTTGCAAAGCTTCTATTATCCTCCCCTCCTGCCCCTGAACCCTTATGGGACCCACTTGGGTTGGGTGTATAATGCAATATATTCCTGGATATGAAAAATGTGGTAGTCAATGTTCTTTATTTTCTAGTTGCAAGTCCAAAGAGTTTGAAAAGAGCTTATTTTTCTTTTGATCGTAATAAAAGTCACATTAGTAACACGAGATGCATGCCTTCTAAATTCATCTCCTAGTCCATGTAACTATGACCGATATCTGGAGGTTGGCACTCTAGCAACGATGTTTGATGACCTTTTTGTGTTCTCAAGTTTAAACAATTTTTTGGATCACCATAGATCTCCGAGCGAGAGATCTTAGTTGCAATTTCCTGCCTCGTGGTTCCCAAAGCAACATTCCTAGGATAAAATGTGTTGAATTGACAGAGATGATACTGATATATTTATTTTCTATACTGTTTGTTGAACTTTGTTAAGGTTTACTATTCTGGTTCCTTGGTGCGAGTTTTTCTCTTATGAGAAGGATTTACTCCTCACTGACGTGGTCTCTGGGTTTGTGCATATTTCGGAAATAAGTTCCTTGTCGTGGCAGTTATTCTTGATGAACTTTAGTTTTCTCCTCCAGCTATTGAATGTGCTTGGACAGATGATTATATCTTCTCTTAAACGCTCCTTTTCTGTGACTGATGTTTTCTTGCTGTGCTTCATTTGTTTGTTATATGTAATCTTTTGTTTTATGTCACTTCACTAACTTTGATAATTGTACGGCAGGCAATAGAAGCAAGCAAGAGCAGCTGGGATATTCTTTTTGAGCCTTTTGCTTTCTTTGAAGCGCACACAAATTATCTGCAGATGGACATAGCTTCAGAGACTGAAGAAGACTCGAGGAATTGGAAAGGCTGGGTTGAATCCAGAATACGTCTCCTTACTTTGAAGGTAAGCGAAAGTGCTTTCCCTAAGCTGTTGATTTCAGCCTACTGTCATTTTTCACATTTTATAATTTCATTTGCTTATTAAATTAATCCAGATTGAAAGGGACACAAAAGGTGTACTTCAGTGCCATCCTCACCCTGGTGAATTTTCCGACAAATCTAAACCATTTCACCATAGTTATTTTATGGGGTTACGGAGGAAACAAGGTACTAATCCTCAAAAAGGCGAACAATTTGATATAAGGTTGACAGTTGAGGATTTCAAACGCGATGTGTATGCGTATTCATCCTGGAAACCCTCAATGTGGATTCATATATCTCATGTGAAAAAAAAAGACATACCTACCTTTGTCTTCCCTGGTGGAGTCCGACCTTCACATTCCCCCAAAAGTGCTGCTGAGATTCGTTCGGTCCCAAAATCACGTGGATCCAACTCTCCACAGGTTGCTATGAGCAGAAGGAAGAGGAAACAAGATGAAATCAATAAAGTGGTTAGCTCATCAGATTCCTCAAGTACTGCTGTGTCTGCCAGCGATGCAAATTTGTTGGATGAAAGAAGAGCTAAGAGACAATTTGAAGCTGATGTTGTTGACACCTCAAGTAATGTGAGATGTTCTGAGAATCTTTCTGGAGATGGACCAGAAGTTGCTGGAATTGTTAAAAGCACTTCGCCAGCCATGCCTTCATCCACAGCTTGTGGTTCATCATTAGGTACAACAACAATGGAGAAGCCTGTCATTGAACAATCTTTGCAACCAATCGTTAGTCATCAAGGTTCTTTGGACTTGCTTGATGGGATTATTGGAGGTGTGCAACTGAAGATTGAAGTTCAAGACAAGGACCAAGAGATTAAATTATCAGAGTTCTTCACTACTGATCAAGCTCTAGGAGCAGCAATAGAAGGGGAAGGTAGCAGTATCCAACACATCGGGGACTTGGAAGAACTTGAGGTCTTGCCAGTTTCCTTTATACTTTTACTTGTATGTGGCTGAGCTGTTTTTTCATTATTGGTTTCGAATTTCACGTGCTACTTGCTCATTTTACCTCAATTTTACATTGTTATGTGCTTAATTTTAGCAGTGTTATCTCTGGTTTGTCCATTTAAGTCATACATTGGGCCATAAGATTGATTGGAATTGGGGACGAACTCATTAAGAGCCTCTCGTAGCAATACTGGATTACATCACAGCAGTTGCATCCTTCACATTACCTTCTAGTTAGTTTGCTTGCATATGCATATCCTGATGCATGTTTTGGTGTGGTTTAGTCTTAAACAATGGCATGATTAGGGAGTAATTTGGTTGCAAATCCCATATGTACAATTTGTGAATTGCTATGACAATGTTATCTGGCGGTGGAATCGTGATAGTAACTGACTATTTCCTTCAATTTTTTTCCTGTTTACCCTAACAAAGCCTCTTGAGCTGACTGCTGCATCTACTTCAAGACATGTGCCAGCACAGAAGCCTCTTATTAGGTATTGTATATACAAGTTGAAGAATTAAAAATATTCTGATCTTCCGACTTTTTTGCCAATAATATTCAGTTTGTTCAGGTATAGAGTAGAAATGGCCCTGGATGGGGTTGGTTTGTGATTTTTTGCTTGGTTGTTTGTAGATTCAGTTTCACTTCTTTGGCAAAAGCAACCAGCAACAGTGCATCTTAGGATATACGCAGGAGGTGGCTGGAATAACTTCTGGACTTGACAAGAGGAGGAGGATTTTCCCAATCTCAGGGATATTCTGGCCATGGTATTGCAGACGTTGTAACTGTTGCAATAGGGCCAACTGTATAATAATGTAAATTTTCCATCAGATTGTAATTCACAATCTGTATACTGACACTTTTCCGATGTTTATTGTAATCCAATTATCTTAAGCTGGCAAGCAGTTTCTGCTATTTTTACTTTTGGAACCTTTTGTGTGCTTAATGATCATTCAGCATTTCGATGATAGTTTCTGCGTTGTTTTTCAATAGCATGGATCTGTGCAAATTGTTCTAATTGGACTTCCATTTCCTTGGGAGTTCTCCATTATGTCATATCAGTTACGACTTTAATGACTTGTTTGGTAAAGTCGACTGTCCAAAATTGGACAATATGAGTAGGAAACCGATACTGTCTGCGCAGCACTGCTTGAGCTTATTGCTCAGTTGCGGTTTCTCTCACAAAATTAGATGTTGAGAACGGCATTATCTTTACTAAAGAGAGGACAGCAATTTGATTTGTATTTACTTTGCTTGCATCTATTTAGCAAACCGTATCAGTCTTCTTGAATTTAATGCTCAATTATTTTGAACACTCAAATAAATTGAATCAAGTGGTTTTCAATTTAAAAGTGACCTGCTGTGAATTAAATTTACAAAATTTTACTTTTATTTTTTATTTAACCTTTTGAAAAATTTTGCTACTCTTTCGCGGGATATTTGGGAATCAGGAAACAGATCTGATTTGAATATTCCATATAGAAAAACTTCGATAAATGAATGTTGCTTAAATAATCTAACTCGATTCTGGTTAGTATACTAAATTAATAACGTTGCTAAATATGGGTGGCAATAATTTTATTTAAAAGGGAAATATTTCTAACTACCATCATTTAAGTTTTATATATTTACAAATATCAAATTTGAGGAAGTTTGCAAAAATTAGGTCATAATTTACAAATTTTTAATTCTTTTTATAATGAGTTTATATATATATGAGGTTTTGATATCATGGCTCTATTTGACGGGGATTAAAATCAAATTTTTAGTAAATTTTGATAAAAGTTGATGAAATTTGTGATTGAAAAGTTACGAGACCCTTGAAATATGTGGTTAAAATTCATTGTTAACTATGAATTAGATTAAAATTTAGATTTTAATTCTCACCAAACAGGGCCTGCTTAGCTTATGTTAAATATCGTGTTTAATTAGATATTCACCTATTAAATTAAAATCAATTGTAAACCCACCTTAAAATCAAACCTGACAGTCGTACTGGATCGATCGATTCATATCACCATATTTCCGTCAATTCAGATTTCCACTAGTGTCTACAAGATGATGATTTTAAAGTATGCTCGTGGGGCTACATAAATGTTCCTCAGTAGATCTGAAAAAAAGAGAGCAGTGATTGAGATTCCTTTGGCCCTATTCTTATTTTGATTTGCCCTCTCTTGTCGAATGTAGTATTTCTTTGACGACCCCGTGTGCCTGCCCATTTGGCTCCGTCGAAAGGGTCCCAATTCTTAACTGTAGACTAGCTTTCTTCCAAGCCTTGCCTTGTAAATTGTTGTGACCGTGGTCCAAAGGAGCCTTCGAAGTAATTAATGAACTTAACCGTTGTGGTCCAGACTAATTAATTGAACTAAGCTGAGCTGAGAATTTCTCGTGCTTTGGGCGTTCATTGTAACATTGTTGATTTGATAATAGAAATAGAGAATTGTTGATTCTATTATTATTATTTTTGGTACGAAGGTAATATTTTAAATTATGTTTAATCTATTCATCGTCGGATGAAAATTTTATGATAGATAATTAAAAAGATGTTTGACGTTCATCATGTTCCCATAGGGTAAACAAGAAATTAATAATTTCATGTAATTTATGAATACTTTTAGCTTCACCATCTTCGATTAAGAAGCAATGTCTTCAAAATTTACTGTCTAATTTGATGTTCATCGAATGAATGATTGATATATTATTTTAAATTAATATATCATAATCCGATCTTACCGTCACTTGTACTTAAAATTAAATGACACTTTAATGTAATATATCGTGTCATTGGACAACGAATTTCGGACAGCAATTCCCATCTCCTTTTCAAGATGCGATGTCGAGAACGACTTTTTAGTTGTCGGGTAATCCTGCACCACATAGTTTAATATTATTTTTTTATATATAAATCGTACATCCATTTTTATTGAAAGAACGACACGTGTAAAACTATTATAAAATAATAAACACTTTCCAAGCTAATAAAGTATTCATTTATCATTAAGTTAATATTCTGCTAAAATAATATTTTTTCCTAACCTCGAAAGTATTATTTATAATATACATTATCGACTAATAATCTCGATTAACTTTTAAGAATGATGCTATATGTTCAATTTGAATATTATTGTTATTAAATAATTGGTTTCCTAAGTAGGTGAAATTTTAGTGGACCGCAAACTATATCGAGTAATAGTACAAGAAGTGCCACAAACACATGTTCTCGATTCTTCGAGTATAGACTTAGAATTCAATAACTTTTACTTACAATATAACTATCAAATATATGACTCTTCCGGTTAATATCTAGACCAATTATTTCAAAAACAATTTTTGATATCAATGAAAATCAATGGTCAAGATCTTGCGAACACTTATTTTGTCAACAAACTTTGTTTGTACAACTAGATTAATTGATGTAAAAATAGTGTTTTTTTTGTTAGAACAATTTTTAATCGTATTAAAAGTTTCAAATCTATTCACATAATCTCGCTTATGTTACCAAATTTTTAATTTGCGTGCAAAGATGTTACCCATTAATCAAACAAATTAATTAAGATTTTCAATTTGATCAAGTTGAAGGATTTTTATACCCCGATAATATAAGGTTGGTCATTGGAGGATATGGTGGACCACTTTTTTTATTTATTTAATTCAATTATTACTAAAATCCTTCTCGTCTAATGGTTTATCATTACTTGAGTATTATTTAGTCTTTCAAGTTGGTCGAAGATCATGGCAAATATTTTTAGTCAAAAATGGTTTAATTGACATATATGTTAGTGGCTCAATCACCAAATTCGAGGAGATAATTTATTATGGCTTCCGTTCCAGTGGATTCCGAAAGGGGGTGAGGGTGAGACTCGACATTCGAACTGTACGTGGGACGAGTTTCTACCTCGTACAGCTAAGGTAGAACACCTTGCTGGTTACGAACTTGAAAATTATGTGCTTGAGCTTTTATTGTACAAGTTGAAGCATTTTATATTAATAAGTGAATCGTAAGTATATTTCGTCTTTAGTTTGAACTCCAGTCATTCTACTTATAATGTGATTTGATGGTTCGAAAATGGTACAAAGGTCTAATTAATAGTGAAAATACCAAACAAATAAAAGTTATGGACGTTTTTCACAAAAAGAGTGAAATGTATAGATATTATGTGCTAATTATCCTTTTAATAATTTATTTGTGGCTTGTTCACACTTTTTAAAAAAAAAAAATTAAGACCATGATTGTAATTAAATTTTTATTTATTTATTTAAATAGAAATATATATTCGTTATTTCATAAATTTTAATTGAGAAAATGAAGGAAAATGGCTTTTTAAGTAATGAAATGTGAAAATAAAGGTGAAAATGCTAAAAATAAAAAAGTGACGTTTTCCACAGTAAAAATAAAATGTAAGAACGTTACGTGCCAATTATCCTTTTATTTTTATTTGACTGTCAAGTCACTTTTCAATTGACAAATCAACCAATTTTTATTTGGCTAGCTTGATTCTAACGAAACACAAACTATGTTATTTAGTAAACTAAGTCTCCACTATCAAATATGAGTTTTGCTACTTTACCATAGTGGTTGACATAGAGGGTAGGGGTGTCATTCGGTCACGTCGTATGTCAAAGTGAATGTTAAAGTAGCAAAACTCATCAAAAATAAATTCATTTGTGACATAATTTTGCAGTGAACAAGTTTTCAATCGGTAAAGCACATAGACGATATTTATCCTATAAAAAACGACATTTTAAACATGAAGTACATATTTGTAATGCGTAATTAGTTTTTTTCGATTTCATTTACTTATTTGATACAATATATTATTGTTCAATTCAATAGATCAAATAATCATATTATATATACATCTTATTTTACAGGATATTATATTATGTCGGTACATTTTTGAACAATTTTAAAAAACGGCAGAGTCTCTCGTTCTATTCTTTTTGAATTTACACCCAATAATATACATCATAATGCAACCCATAAAATGTACACTTATGGTAATTTTACATCAAACGCGAAACATGGGATAAAGATAAGTCCTGCTGTGATGACTGGGAAAGCCCCAAAATGTGACTAAAAGTTGAAATTGTGGTGTCGGGATCGTTGAGTGGGGTCAGAGTCAAGGGTCTGCACGGTTCCACGTTATTCCCCTGCAATTTTTTATTTTTATTTTTATTTTTTTGTTTGGTAGTTACTTCATTAATATTATTCGTTGAAAAATAAAATTAAAAATAATAAAACCAAGTATTATTTTGTAGATCACACTAGAGACAAGTTCACCTTGCGAGCTTGTTTGGATTTCATTATAAGTTAGTTAAACTATATGATAGAATGAGAGCTAAACAAAAAAGTAATAGTTGTGAGTCATACGATTAAAATTAAATTTTAATTTTGACCTTTTACTTTTATACGTAATAAATTTATTTATTATATAATAGTTCAATATTAAAAATAATACGCACTAATTTAAGCTCACGTTATTTGAGACTGTCTTACACGTATCAACAATACCGTATCTCACATCCACGGGAAAAGAAATAGCTCAACAAATTGTCTTGCAAGTAAAGGATCAGATCGAGGGCGTCAAGATTGCTTTCAATTTAAGATAATCAAGTTTCCTCCCTTTTGTACTTCTCTATAAAATTGAGTGTGGGAAATCGAAATCGTCTAGGTGGAGGCCTAAAAAGTATGCTTAGGTTTGGATGGTATTCGGATTAAAATAAAATAAAAACAATATGCACAATATAAGGTTTATGAGGTGCAAATTGAGAGCGTTAATTAAGCAAGAGGATATATATAGAATTGAATTTGTCTTTTATTCGTTTATGAGTTGACAACAAATTCGTGATACGCTTGAAATTGTGTGTGTTGAACTATAATCTATGAATTACGATTACAAATTTACTAATATAGGAACTTCTTGTGTATGGTTTTATTAGATATAGATTCATTTAAAATGATATTTCATGTACGCTATCCGAAGGAGTGGTAGGGGGAAGCTAAAATTATAAATTAATTTTTCTCAAGCACGCGACCCTCCAACTAAAGAAAATATCGGTACCATGGAATCGACCATCGAAGCGCTCGATGAGAGTTGGAAGAAGTAGGCTTGAACAAGAGATAAAAGAATAAAAAAGATTCGTGAGCCAACTTTTGAATTTTGGAAGCATGCCCAGACAAAGAAGACGGTTGAGAATGTGAAGCATATTTGAAAAGCTTACTGTAAGCCTTTGTTTGGAGCTCATTCTTCAACTTCAAAGTTAAAAAAAAAAATGATTGTTGATTGAGAAAGTGGGACTCACCTGTGAGACAAACACTAAAAAATAATGACTGAATTTTGAGTGTAACGATCAAATAATATATCTTTTGGATAAAAGAATGAGCTCCAAATGAGGCTAATTATTGTGAAATGGGCTTCGTTGGAAAATAAAAAATTGGCATTAGGAAAAATATCTTGCTTGGATTGGGACCGCTAATAGTAAACAGACCCATCTTCATTTTAGTTCAAGCCAAGAGCAATCCTCGTAAATGTTTAAAGAAGATATATTTGAGGGTCTAATAATGTACTTGAAGGATTGTCTGATTGACAAGATGTAGACTACCAGATAAAGATAAAATAGCCAGTACAATCATTGAAGATTTTCAATAATTACAAAATTCACGAATTTTTTGGTACACTAACTTTTATATTTATTACTTTACATTTATATTTAAATTTAAAAAAAAATATTGTACACGAAAAATTCATTTGTGAACAATTTTAACATCACGTACATATTATAACGACCCCAATTTTGCCTACACTTTTTCTTAGTATTCGTTATACATCTCGCGGTAAAAGTGCAATTTTCTACAAAAAAAAAAATAAAAAAAATTGACCAACCGCGAGTGACTCTCAAACTGGCTCGAACAATGAGCGAGCTCATAGGTCGAATAGATCCCGACAGTCGACGAGCCAACTACTGAGCTCCACTCGCCCCATCCATTTCACAACCTAAGCATACCCCACCACACATGACTTTCATAGCAATGAAAATCTCCCACTCTTTAGGCCTCCTTTAAAACAGCCATACATCATTCCTCCCTTTCCAGCACATCACCCAAATTTTCACACCTACACTTCTGTGTGATTGTCTGTCTCCTCCTCCCTCTACCCACGTAACCTACCCCCACCCCCACCCCACCCAAAACAACAAAACTATAGCCTCAGTTCCATGTATATCAATATTCTATATATACACACACCCAACTATTTTGCATGAATCTTTTTGTTTTTTCAAGACATGGGTTTGCAGAACCAGCTCTCCGACGTATCATCGGAATCAATCCTAGTGCTCCTCATTGTGCTCATCGGAAAAACCGTACGTTATCTTCACTCCCTTTTGTTCACTATATTGCATAAGCTGGGCTTCATTTTACCCCGGTTCGACTCGAATCGGCAGTTTGAAAATTCTCACAACGTCGTTGGGTCTGGTCTGGCCGGCCTTATTTTCCTCTGCGAGCAATTGAATCTGAACCGTGTGTTTTCCTATACGAACCAATCCAACGGCTGTGAGGGTGCCGATTTGATTTGTGTGGTGTGCTTGAACCAGCTGGGTGAAGGAGACCATGTGCGTAAGTTAGCCTGCCGCCACGTCTTTCACAAGGAATGCTTCGATGGATGGCTCGAGCACCTCAACTTCAACTGCCCACTCTGCCGGACGCCACTAGTTTCAGATGAGCGCGTGGAACTCACGCAGCGGCGAATGACCGGGGACGTTCTATCTTGGTTCCCCCCGCAATGACTCTTGCTGCATAGCGCGTGGTGAGAATGAGCTTACGTACACCGGCCTTTTTTGAGTTAGTTTGGACTTTTTACGTTTTTACCCTTTCCTAAACGTTTGAAGCTTTGGTGGCAGTTTTGACCTTTCACTTTTTTATATTTTTTTGGGTTAATCTCTTCCTTTTTATGTGTAGTAGTTTTTTGCGGGGGTTTCCTCTCAAGAGTCTTGAATTCCCTAAAAATGACTTTTTTCCAACTACCACTGTAAGTTGTAGTGCTTTATGCAATTCCTATTTTACCCCATGAATAATAAAAAGGACCTCTTACATTGACTCGCTTGATCTGATGATTATATTGGTATTTAACAATATGAAATATTTTTGTTAGTATCAAAATTTGTGGTAAAGAGTAATGCTACGTATTTTATTGGTGTTAAAATTATGATAATTAAGTGACATTAATTGATAAGATAATAAGACTCGATATATCTGCATTTGAATTGTTTTCAATTAATGACATTTAGAACTCATATTTATCCTAGTCTTGTTACATAGAATTATTCCGTGCTAAATGACGACAAGATATTTACTATCAAGGTATGATTTTAACGACGTGACAATTTAGGCGTCGAGTAACAACAAACACGCTAAGTTCCTGTTTGACAATCATTCTCTTTTTTTTCATTTTTCAATCACCTATTTACCCGATAAAATATTTCGCACGTAATTTGAAAACTTGTTACTTTTTTAATCATACATTTTTCAAAAAAAATTACTATTTAAAATTCTACTTAACTTAAATAATGATTATCAAATATGGCCTATACAAAAATGTAACTCTTTCAGTACAATTTGTACACATAAATGAAATTCCTTTGGAAAATAAACAATCATATTACATGTACACTCTCTTTTACACTTTCATTTAGACTCTTTTATGCAGCAAGATCTATATTATTGATTTTCAACTCATCAATCACATTACTATATAGATTTTCTCCATATGGAGGAGGATGTCATCGTTATAAGAATGTATATTTAGCTTAATATAAAAAAGAAAAAGAGAGGCATACATTACGAAAAGACCAATTGCAAGAAGATTGAGAGCGTCAAGTTGGTGGATGTGAAATCATACTTTTGATGATATTGACATTAGTCGTATGTAATGTACCTGTCCTGTCTATATTTGGTCTGGTCCCCCCACCAAAAATTGGTTCCGATCTCTTTATTTGTGTAATCAAATTTTGTGGCTGCCACACTTGCCTTCATCTACCTTTCATTCATTATATTACAAATTCAGAAGTTGAAAAAAAATATCCTGCTTATCGAATTGAATAGGAAAGGAATAAATTTAGTCCAATTCACCATTTGAAAAAACAATATCAAATTTAAACAAATTGGGACAGCTAATAATGGATCGGATTAATTTAATCTAGGTAAAAAATACACATGTACCATAGTTTTAATATACACTTTCAAATTTTAAAAACTTATGAAATTATTTTAAAAATCCTAATAACATACTATTTATGATCCCAATTACGTATTAGTCACAAATCATGCAACGTCACAGTTACAAAAATATAAAATGTGAATTACAATTACAAATTTAATTACAAAACACATTTTTATAAATCAATATTTATTTATTGATAACAAATTACCCATTTTATTAATCACAATTATTTAAATAATTGATCGCAAACGCTCTTCATCCCATACTACTCCACTCCAATACACCACCACCAACACCACCCAAACGTCATTGCCACCTTATCGCTACTCAACCATTGTCTCACCAACCACCACCACCTCCACATCCAACACACCACATCTCACCACCATCGCAAACCAAAAATGCAGTGTCACCACCACGATCACCTGCACCACCACACCACATCACCACCATCATTATTACATAGATTCGTGACCATGTACATTGCGCCACTAGCACTATCGTACGACTAGCATTGGACCACCACCCATGTAGATCTTACACTATACCATCACCATTACTACGCAGATCTGCAACACACCACCACACAAACATCGCACTATAATCGATTTCTTGTCTCCACCACCGCAGTAGTGAAAGAAGATTTCGACCACATCCGCCATCCCTACAGCGCCCGCTATTGCCCCATCTCTACCACCAGTCACCACTTCCTCTCTAGCACCCTCCATTCTCCACTTCTGTTGACAAATTTTGCAGGCTGATAATGATGAATCCAAGGCCGATTCACCATTGATTGTGGCCAAAGTTGGTGGGTACAATAGGACGTATTGAGAGAGAGTGAGGGAGATAAAGGGCGTGGGTGTGAGCACGTGGGTGAGGGAGGGTAGGGTGTACCTAATTTTTGAAAGAAAAATCTTTGTATCTTATTATTGAAATGAGAAGCTAAAAAGTAGGTTTGTGTAATTTCCTCTGTAATCTAGAGAAGGATATGGGTTTCCTGATCATTTTTGTCATGGGGCTTTTTTAAAGAGCTTTTAGGGCCCATTTGGCGAGATTAAGGTAATTTCTTCAGAAACCTTTTCTACAAGGAGCACTCTTAAGAATGTTTCCGAGATCATTTATTTGTCGCGTGCACTATTAGCTCCAATCTCTTTTTAAGCAGCTCCCATAGTAGAAAGTCCAATTTGACAGACAACTAGAGGAAGTACGTCCATTGAGGCCCAATTCAATTTATCTCATTTCAGACTCCTAAATTAAGACCCAACTCAATTTAGCCCAATCTGTCTGTTGTAGAAACATGACCAATCCTTCAATCGGTCCATGGCCATCCTAATTTGTTTATTAGATGAAACCAATGGGTTCGGTACATCTCTTGATTATAAACATTTCCTTTGTAAACATTTAAAATGTGTTAATGCCAGTACAGTAAAATTTCGATTAATGAATGTTCGATAAATTAATAACCTCTTTTAAATAATAAAATTCCTCATTTTTGACTTGTGTTGGTGTACTGAATTAATGACCATGTTAAATACGTAAGATAATAATCTTAAAAAAAAAAAAAAAATTCCTCCAAGGTCTAACAAATATATAAAATAATAACAGTTTAAATTCATAAAGGTTTATACTAATACAAATTAACAATTTTTAGTTTGACAACATTTTTTCAAATCGCCTATTTTTCAAAGAATAATACTATTTAACACCACGAGTGCTATAACACCAGCCATGTTTAGGTGATATTATGTAATAGACTTAATGAAAAGTAAAATTAAGTGATTCATTCAATGATACCTTTCATTCAATTTTATATTAGTGCCACATAGACTGATGTTTTAAAATAAGTGGTGTTGAACATTAAAGTCTTTTGCTTTTTCTTTGCACCAAAATCAAATAACTTGAATGATTAATCTTCCAAGATATTAAACTTTGAAATCAATGCTTGTACATTAATATTTCCTCTTTAATGCATGTAGACGTGTGTCTTTTTGTGTATTTACAATTAAATTTTGATTTTCGCCACATTCTTTTTTTAAAATTTTATTTTAACATGTATTATAGTAAAATATAATACAAGTAATAAAAAATAAAAAATACTCTATAAATTAATAAATTATTCATTTATCAATGAATTAATAACCCTCTAAACTAAATTTTTTTTTCAGTCTCAAAACATTATTATTTATGGAGGTTTTACTGTACTAGTAGGAGAAAAATATTTTAAAAAATTATTTTATAGAATAATGTTAGGATCTTATAAATTATTTATTAGTAAATTAATGATAGATTATGTGAAGCCATCAAAGCTACAAAAATATGGTGGATGTCGAAAATTTACTAAATTATTATAGTGAAAATAATACTTTGATGGAATAGCCTAATGAAGAAGAGAATATTTAAGCGGTATTGAATAAATTTATTATCTTATACATTTAATAAGTTGATTAATTTAATACATCGATCCGAGTTAGATCCCTGTAAATAAGCCTGACGACGATGTACATAAACTCAAATTAAGTAGTATTTGTGTATTTTAGAATGCTTCGTACTTGAGGTTTTTTTCCCTATTATGTTGTTTAGTAGAATACTTGAATTACGATAATATATCATAAACGTGATTACTAGATTTCAATATTATTTTATGGTGAACCTAAAAGGAACATAATTACGTACAATTCATGATAATTTTTAGACAGAATTTTTGGTATTTGTATCTCTACCTTTATCTCTTTTTTTTTCCCCCTCTTAAAAGAGACAATCCCAAATTACTGTTCATTTTTGTCACCTACTTTTCACTCTTGAACTAGATGTTAACTGTTCATTAATAGGTTTGATATCCCTACAATATAAAAGAGATGCTAACAAAAATTATTGATATCTCCGTGGCGACGATAAGAATTGCAAGAAGTAACGATCAAGCACATGCACAAGAAGGTCAAGCTCGCAGTCCTCCGTTTCTACAAGGCCGATGACTCGGGCAAGGTCCAGAGGCTATGCAAGGAGTATCCCAATGTTGAGCGCGGTGCTCTCTTCTTCGATAAGGCCGGTGATAATTGAGAAACGGAGTTGAGTGGAAATTCTATTTTACTGCCTTTTTTTATTTTTTATGATATGAAACCTGTGGTTGAAATTAACAACAGAAAAATGCTTGGTGTACATCATATATGTACATAAGAATGTCCATCCCCTCCTGGGTCCCTTACTAACAACCCAAAGAAAGGGAAAAAAAAATGAGATGGAAAAGATCAAATCTTCAATCTTTAACAATTTAGACATTAATTGAGAGATGCTAATCTCAAATTGGTATCTCCTCTTTTCTAGGGGAGTTGTGCGGTGGTGACAAATCATACCACCAGTCAGCATAAATTCGATTAATCTGCCTGTTTAGCTTCCATTTCGATATCTCCTTACTTTTTGCATCTTCGTTGGCGGGAGCACAAATTATTGCAGGAGGATTAATTGCAGGCACAGGAAGAGGCGTTGCTAGAATTTGGGGGGTCAGAATTCATTACCAGCTTCGTCTCAACACGAGCGCCACGTACCTGCAAATCTGACGAGCCATGAGCAAAATGACATATTTCTCCAAAGGGGCATTGGCCAATCTCCCATTTGCTACATAGTTCCGTGTTTCAAAAAGCAACATTTGCTTGGGAAGTATTGTAACTGATGTTGACATTCTTAATATAATCTGGCTGATCTTAGTCGTTCTTTGAACTTTTATAATTTGGGTCTTTACTATGAATTTTGGTTTAAGCAAATATGTTCAAGACATTGAATGTGTTTTCACTATAGTTTGCAGTTAACGGATAATTGCGATTACTTTTAACAGTATAAAAAATAAAAAATCACCTCCACTTCAGTATTTCTCCATTTTCATAGGCAACTTCACTTTATCCACAAATCCTTGCAAGAACTTCTCATTTCTTCTTCTCTATAAAATTATGATTATTACATGTGATTAGTAGTCATTCTCCATCGCTCAAAAACCTTGCAATCGAGGGAGGCAACATTGCCAATAACATGAATTCCATCAAAGAACATGATGTTGGTATACTTTGCTATATCTCTCAACTACCGGGCTTCCACGGAATTCTCAAGCTAAGGTATCTCTTGGATCTCTCCCTCAATATTTGCTTACATCAAATATACTTGCGTTATTTATTAACCTTAAGACGATTTTTAGAAATTTATCTCAATTAATTGTCTTCAATGTTCAAATTGTGAACGTGAATGCAAGTGTAGAAGCACCTTCTCATATATTAGTTCAAATGAGGAGACCAGATACTGAAATATCCTGGAGGAGTATATGAATTTTTCTAAAAGAGTTTAAAATTAAGCTTGCGTGAACTGAACATCTGGAAAAACCGATGAAGTTGTTGATTTCATCGATTGCAGTCACGTACTTCATTAGATAAAGAATTTTAAGAGAGAGAACATTGTTCATGTGCATAGTAAATCCCTTGAATATATATTTTGATGTATATAAAATTGTCAATTTGATTATCATTTAAAAATGGTAAAATTTTTGCGCTTGTTATTTTTTCAAATATTCCGATTTTGTCATAAATGAAGTGGGTTTGGATAGAAATGTTGTGCATTAACCTCATTAGAGGTTCCACCAGAGGTATATTGTTGTTTTGCGCGGATTGTCGCTAACAATTAAAAAAGGTTCAGACGATTGTGAAAGGAACATATATCTTGAAATAAAGTCCCAAAAAGTGGTGTTTTATTTGGCGAAGATTTACAAATCGAAAATAAACAGAATACCTCCAAGGGGCGTAAGCACACGAGTACTAAAAGAAGCATTTTAAAGTTAAACTAAGAAATTGAAATTACATATTCTCTGCTGAGAGTGTTTGATTCGGGGTCCTTTCTTCTATATTTTCTCTTAATTGTTATACTCCTTTGATAGTTTCTTTGTGAAGAACTGCTTGTAAACTGTTGGTGCTCTATAACTACCAACTTTCTTTATGATG
>CAIGRB010144292.1:4351-27386 GCA_903798255.1 Fraxinus quadrangulata
TAAATAAATGAAAATAAAAATTTTAATTTCGGGCAGGCTAAATTATGCCCATGGAATTGTATTCATGATTTCGTCCCTATCGATAAAGAAGTGATCAATTATGTAACACGTTTAATTTTATTGATTGAATGAGGTGGGCACATCACGTCACCTGATTGCAGCACCTATGCACATCATGATATGATCATGTCACTCTATGTAACTTCGTACGCATGTCATATCAATCAGCGATACGCCATGTGAACGTTGAAAATTTTATGTATGATTATATATTAAGGTCGTAAATTTATATAATTTGATCATAAATTAACGATTTAATTAGTTACATATGATTTTTCGATCACAAATAAATTTTTTTTATAAGTGTCAAATAATTTACTATAACAATTCAAAAATTTTATAAGTCATAATTGTTCATCGATCGCAAATTAAAAATTTATACGTCACAATTTATTTATCGTTCACAAATCATAAATATTATAAATCACAATTTATCAGATAGTCACAAATTTTCAATCAAAAGTTTTAAGTCAAAAATTATCTTACGGTCACAATTCAAAAATTTTATAGATTTTGTTCATCGGTCACAAATCAAATCGTAAAAATCAAACAAATCAACACATCGTAAAAAAAAAAAATCACCACATTGCCACCAACATCTCACCATCACCTCCGACCACCACCACCCTTCAACTTACTAGTATCATAGCTAACGTTAGTAGTCATCATCGCCACCACCACCACCACCACCAAAAGATCAAATCTATAATTATCTTACACAGCACCGCACCACTGCAGCACCATACCCAACCACTGGTCACTGCCACAGCCATAGCCGCCCGACCACAACCAACACTATCACTGCAATCACTACCAATCCACAACCACAACCACAACCATTTCCATAAAAGCCGCCACTAAAATTACCATCTCCTTTATCTTCATCCCCACCACACCACACCGCAACGCAACCACCAGTCCCACTAAAAAAATCCCCAAACCTCCCCGCTACCATGATCTCCTCATATCACACAAATTCACCACACTGCAACAGCTTTGTAAGAGTATTTTTAATTTCACACATGGAATATTGGGGCATGTACAGGCCATTAGACGAGGCTTCCAATTGTTCAAAATTATAACTTTGCAAGAGAAGCTGTTTTCAGTTCCCTTTTCCTTTATGATTACAAAACAATATCATGTCGAAATTTATATCAGAGATTTTACTTCCTATATTAATGCCCGAAGATGCCGAGGATATTGGATGAAAGCAGCAATCCGACGGAAGAGGCAGTCCCTCAATTCTTGCTCTAGCACAAGGTAGAACTGTCTCTTAACGAAAAGTTGGTGATAAAGAAGCAATTGTTCCGTGCTGATATAACGAAAGATCAAAATCGGCTCACCAGTCCGATGAATCAGATTAGAGAGGAGTTCTCGAGAAATGAAGGGAAGACAAATCTGTCAAAGTACGCAAGTAAGAGACGAAAAATGGCTATGAAAATTGAGCCATTGCTTAAAGATCGAACTGCAGATTTGAGAATTTGGGAGATGAAGAAAAAATCTGGATGGATGTTCAAACATCCAGATGAAATAACACAATTCATGTTGGAAATGGATTTGGAATTAACACAATAGTTGACTATTGGCCAAAAAATTGATAAACTTGGGTTAAAATTCAGATGTTAAATTCTTTTCGTAAAATTTTTAAGCTCCAGTTTGGTGGCCATTTTCTTGAAAAAATAAATATTGTTTTAAATAGTGATTTTTTTGGAGAACCTGTAGTTAAAAAATAGGAAAAATATAGGTTTTACGTATAAAATATTTTATTGTGTGAATGTGTAGTTGAAAATGAGAGTGTACATAAAAAAAACTTGAAAGAATGAAAGACAACTGGAGATTAGGGCTCACAATAAAATTAATTTTAATTCAAAGAGTGTAATTAATTATTTATTCATGATTCGAAGTTTTCTAAAAGTTTTCCGAATTTCAATGAAAAAAAATAGAAAGAATTAGGAACATTTTTTTATTTTTCATAATGTTTCGAGTTTTTTTCAAAGAATTGGGTTTAATTGGGTTCAGGTTAATTTTTCTGCCGATTTTAGTCTGGATTCATACTTGTTCTGGGCTTTAGACTGGGTTTGGTTCACTTTTGGGCTGGATTTAATTCGTTTTGGGTTGCCTGTTGGACTGTGGTTTAGTTTGTTGGGCTCGGCTTTAACTATTCCATAGCGTCAATATCTTCCTTCAACTATTGACTGGCGTTGGGCCGTCCTCTTAGTAATTAGTTGCGTAAAGTTCATCCTTCAACTATTTAACGGCGTCCGTTAAATCATCTCATTACTTGTGCTCTAAAATACGTAAAGTGTACCGAAGAGTGAAGGCCAATCTTTGACCTAGACGAGCCTAGGCATTAAAAAGCGTAAAAAAGTGTTTTCTTAGTTTACTATTATTTTAAATTTTAAATCAGTTTCAAAATTATGTAATAATTAAAGAAAAAAGGCATAAAAAACGTTGAAATGCGTAAAAAGCGTTGAAAAGTGTGCTAGGCGAGGAAAAAAAAAGCGCAAAGCGAGACGTTTTGCTCCCACATCGCGCTTTGGGGTCACTTTTTAGAATACTGCTCATTATACAATTACTTCGTACGTCCTTCTACTAAATAAAAGCATCAGTTTCATCCTTCAATAATTCAATTGCGTCAAATCGTCCTTCCACTATTCAAGAACGTCAATTTAATCCATTTAATATTTCATTGATACAGTTTCATCCTTAAAACTATTTACTACGGCTAGTTTATTCTAAAAACTACTCAAAAGCATCAATAAAGTCCTCTGACTATTAAAAAGAAACAATTCTGACCTTATACTTAAAAAGCATCAATTTCGACCTCCGACAATTCAACAATTACTAATTCATCCTTCAACTTTTAAAAATAGTAATTTCGGCCTTCAACAAAATAAAAAGATACAATATTGTCGTTAAACTATGCCAATGTTTGAGCCCAATTTTCTGAGAGCTTATTTTTTAAAAAACTCAATTTCAATCACTCATTCTTCAAATAAAAGAATTTATACGTAAATTAAAAAAAAATTTACTTTTTAACTACACATTTTCCAAAAAAGAAATCACTCATCTTCACCAAAAAAATAAATAAAATGGAGCTCAAACATAGGCTATATAACAACGTCCATTTCATCTTCCAACTAAATGATAGATTCAATTTTATCATTGGACAATTCAGTAGCATCAAAATCATCCTTCATTTATTCTGGAACATCAAATTAGTCCTTCAATTAATTTTTAGATTCAGATACATCCTTCAATTATTTACCAAGGCTAATTTAAGCCTCAAATTATTGGAACACATCAATCACATCCTATGACCATTCAACGGATACAATTTCTTACTTCACTAACTCAACAGAGCCAGTTATGTCCTTCAACTAATAAGAGCATCAATTCCGACCTTTAAAAATTCAGTAGAAACATTTTCATCTTAAAAAATAACAACATTCATTTATCACTATAAAATTTGAACAATTTTATCCTCATTTGTTCAAAAGCATCAAAATCCTCTTCCACTATTCGAGAGCGTCAACTAAGTCCTATAATTATTATATAGGTGATATTTCATATTCAACTATTAACTACCGTCAGATTTTACTCAAAAACCGTCCATTTCATCTTTCAACGTTTCAAGAGCATCACTATAGCCTTTCCACTACGGGATTGAATGTTGGACTATATAGAAACAACATTTACAAATTCGAGTTTAGCTAGCATAGATGAAAATATTTAAATGGAATTTTAATAAAACAATTACCACGAACACATTCGGGAGTTGGTAATATGGTTTGGAAAAAAATAAATTGAAAGATAATAATTCCATGATAGGCTAGTCTTAATGATAAAATTTCCACCATAAGTCACATGGTATGAAGTAATTTAAAAGGATTCGAGTGGTAATGTCACACTCAAAGGTTGCACATTGACTTGATTGTAACACTAGCATCATCTTTGATAATGGAAGTCGTAGTCCACCCCGTCCTGTTACTGTACTTTGGAGCCTTTTTGAAATTACTGACAGTAATTTTTGCTGCTCATTTGGAGTGTGTAGAAATAATCGCTTATATATCTTCGTCTTCAGTTTCTTCGCCTCTCCCTCAGCCCAACCAAATTCTTGTGTAATATGTTATTTTGGACATTGCATCGTGGTTAAGGATATATTATTATTATTTTTTTTTTTCTTTCAAGTCAAGTAAGTTACTTATTTGGAATGTACTTATAAGTAAACCTTTTAAGCTTAATCGGCAGGTCTCATTCTGTTATAGTGTTAAAAATGGAAAGACCATAAAAAAATGCGTGGAATAAAGAAAATAATTTCGATCGAAACATAGCGACGCTCAAGCGCCAATTGGCGTTGAGCTAGTGGCGGGTTAGTGGTGAGCGAGCATCGACTCCTTGCTTTGAGCGCTTGAGCAGGAGCTTGGAACGCAACGAATGAAAAAACTTCGAAATCATTTTTTGGTCCATATTCTGACTTCTTCAAAGCCCACTTCAACTAATCCACCAAAACACAATCGAATTTGGGTCAAACTTCCAACCACCATAATTAAGATCACGATTTCCACTATTTTTCTCTAAGGGTGCGTTTGAATACTACCATAGAATTTGCATGAAAAGAAAATAAATTTTAAACAATTCAATTGTCTAAAACTTATTTATTTTGAAATTATTATTTAAATATATTTGATTGATTTAGTTTTCAACTTAAAAAATATTGTATTTATCCATTTTTTATTAGTAGATAGATAAGAGAGTAAATTTCCAAGAAAATAAAATCACACTCCCTCTAAAGAAAATATTTTCCTTGATTTTAAGGAAAATATAATCACGTGACCAAAAGTAGAAAAATGTTTTTCATAAAAAAAAAGGTCAATAAAACAGCATAAAAGTAGAAATTTGGATTAAAAAAACACATTTTTATGGAAAATATTGGCAATCAAACTCATTCTAAATGGTTTGATTAGTTTTATTTTCCATAAAAAATGTCATTTTTTCATACAAATTCCTACTTTTGGATGTTTGATTAATGATTTTTTTCATAAAAAGAATATTTTCCAACTTTTGGTCATGTGAACATATTTTTTTTCAAAAATAAAGAAAACATTTTCTTTAAGGAGTGATGATTTTTATTTTTCTGATAATTCACTCTCTATTCCCACACTCTCTCATCTACCTATTAATAAAAAATAGATAAATATAATATTTTCTAAATTGAAAACTAAATCAATCAAACACGTTTAACTAATAATTTTCATATAAATAAATTCTTGGCAATTGAATTGTCTAAAATATATTTTCTTTTCACGCAAATTTCATACTCACAATCAAAGGCGAAAACGAACCCTAATGGTAATGTATGCATCAAACTTTTGTGTTTGCTAATCACATCAAATGAAGAATAGTGATCCAGACAAGTCCATACAACAAGGGAAATAAATCAAATTTACTAGAATATTTGCTGAAGAGACAATTTGCTCTTCAGGAAGAATAAATGGACATCATATTTTTCTTTTACTACTACATTATGAATTTTGACAATGAATTAAATTCCATAATCATCAGGAAATCTATCAATTTAATAAATTAAATTCCTTAATTAAATTAAACAGCTTTGGGGTTTTCGTCTTAAGGCAGTCTACGTGACGTGCTGGTGGATGGTTACATGCTTTTCATCCTCCATTAAATTAATTCAAATTGTAGAGTCAAGGACACAATTAAAACTCGAACAAAATGTTGAATTGAATTGATGTGACGAGAGGGTCGATTTTTATCTTCAGGCCATTGATCTAGCAATAAACTTAATTCGAATTATAGAGTTAAAAGACAGTATCAAAATCGAACAAGACCTTGAATTGGCATGACAAGAGGGTGGTTAATACAAAGACAAGTTGCTATAGAAATTTAAATCTCACTTTCATGGTGTACTGTTTGTTCTTCTGCTTTTATATTGTTGTTATAATATAATATTCATTATTTAAGCAGATTTAGAACCAAAATTTTTGATTCCTAGTATAGTTGTCCAGTCACTTCACATGATGATATATCTTAATTTGATGTTGTATCTTAATTTTTTGGGAGGTGACATTGTATCTTAGTTTGAACAATAGGTATTCTGATTTTTGCTTCTGTCGGCGTAGATTTCTTTGCATTTTCATAAAAAGAAAAAGATCTTTTTGAAATTCAATCTCGAATAATACAGATGCGTACCTAATATCTCGATTTTCTATACGATTTCACTCAATTCAACAAGAAAGCATATAATTATCTCTATTCACTTTGTTGCCTTGGAACTCAATGCTATTTGAGCTTGGGTAGGACGTTTGACAAGGTAGAATGAACTATACCTTATAATATTAAAAGCACGCTTTGCTAAGTTCATGAAGAATATAAGTTAAATTTGTTTCTATCATACCTTCTATCTACTAAAGAGTCATAGACCATTGTAACAACCCTTGTGTCACGTATAAACTAAAATAACAATCGAGATAATGGACAAAAGTTAAACATTTGTAATGCAGAAGTGTTTAATACATTGAAACTCATTATCGATAGATAAAGAGAAATCGTTTTACATACTCTTAGAATGGAAAATTGTAGTGCTATTGCGTGTTAGGTATGACAATATGTGCTAAATAATTGAAAGTGAAATTAGTCAAAATATTTTTATTTTTTTTAGTAACATGTGATTCAAATTTGACTTTTTTACACTTGAATTATGAGGTGCAAGTGACTTGCAAACTTTCATAAAGACCCCACAAATTGAATAATCTTGCTCCATAAAAGGAATCTTAATTGCACTATGTCTTGACAACTTGTTATTTGAATAATTGATTTCTTATAATTTTGTTGTCTCATATTACAAGTTAATGTTTCAAATAATAAGCTGTTACATATGATGACTAATGCAATCGTTGACTATAAATAACATTATCCCTTTTAAGTGTTTTCTTGATTAATATACAAAGAAATTATTAGGCAAAACTTGTCTCTATATGGAAAAGTTGAAGAAACCCAACATCTCTGCTGTTCTTTGCAGGATTTTCCACTAATAAAAGTGAAGCAATGAAATCAATATGGGCCCTTAGATGAAGAAGTATATTGTTATATATGGGTATTAAAGGTAGGAGTTGAGCTGTTACTCATCCTTATCTAACCCAATAATATATTCTTAGGGTCGATCAGAACTAATATGGTACATGGTTGTTAAAAGATTTAATTATCATGAATCTTTTGGTTGGTCTAGAAATGAATTGAACGAGCGACAGAAAAGGACTTATAATCTGGTCACTGAGGATGATTTCATATTCAATGAACTCTTGTTGTACCTTCCATAGCATTTTTATCCTCGTCTCGAAATAATTCGTCTTACAAGTGATTTGTATAATCGTAGTTCTTTCGAAATGTGTGAACAAAAAGTAACTTGAGTGTTTATAAACAGTTTACGAACATGAGCCAAATATAGGCTTAACATCATCAGTCATTCATCAAAACAGGAGTTGATCTTCATTTTCAAAATTTTTATTCTATGAAAAAAAAGAAAAAAAAAATCCCATATACAGAGCTTTCTGGATTCTTTTTCTTCTATAATAGATAATATGCCATGCCTATCATATGAGGAAATAAATCTGATAATTTTACTTTAAAACAAATATTAATCTGCAAATTCCAAAATAAATCAACTCATAATTTATTTTCATATCTACAAAAGGTTACATAATCCACACCAGTGACTATTTATAAACATAACACTCTTAATCACTAAAGAGGTCCTGATAACTTACCATACAATTGCTGAGGAAAATTGGAAAAAAAGAACAAACCCATCCCAAATATCAAATATTTTTCAACTTACACAGCAACAAACTTTTCACATTACAATCTCGGGCTTCAAAATGCTAGATTTGATCTCTTTGTGAGGCAAAACCACGCCTCCATTGCTGTAAATTTCATCGCCAACATGAACATCTTCTCCAAGGATAGTCATGTTCTCCACACGAGCCCACTGCCCAACAGTCGAGTGCCAGCCGATGATGCTACTCGAAATGCAAGCGTGTTTCTTGATGCGGACACCACGCATTACTGTGCATCGAGAGAGCCTAACACCTGATTCAATGACACAACCTGGCCCGATTGCAACGTCTGGTCCAATCAAGCATCCCTCCCCAATTTTAGCACTCTCGTCCACCAGAACATTTCCAATAATATGAAGTCCAGAGGCCAACTTAGGAGAAGATCTCTTCTTCAAGGAGTCCAAGTAAAGTCTCAGTCCAGTGATGTAATCCCTTGGTTGTCCAATGTCCATCCAAAACCCGGGCAGGACCATTGCATAGAGCTTCTTATCTCTTGCAATATTCGGGAACACCTCTTTCTCAATGGATGTGGGGCGTAATTCAATACGATCAAGAACTGAAGGATTCAGCAAGTAAATGCCAGCATTGATCTTGTTACCGACAAATAATTTTGGCTTCTCAACAAACCTCTCCACTTGTCCAGTTGATTCTTCCATAACAACGACGCCATATTTTGAAGGCTCGTCCACCTATATCATTAAAAGTTTTAACTTCAATTAAATCTGACTTCCAAAATAAACCTCCAGAAAATTTAACTCGGGGACTAATATTCAACAGGACCTTACCTTGGTCACCATTATGGAAGCCTCACCTCCATGTGATTTATGGAATTCAATCATCTGTTTGAGTGGGTATTCACTGATAACATCGCTGTTGAGAACGAAAAAGGGCTCACCAGAAATATCTCTCAGTTTATCCCTAGCCAAAGCGAGGGGACCTGCAGTTCCGAGTGGCTCAGTCTCTTGTGAGCATGTAATCTTGATCCCAATTTTCTCCTCAAAGTCTTTCAAGAAGTTCAGCATTACCTGCAAAACGAAGACCAACTTTCCGTTAGTGACTCCTATTTTTTACCTTAATCTCCAATTAGAATTATGAACGAGAAAGAAGAGAATGAGAAAGTAAAGCAGTTTACCTCTGGCTGATAATTGATAGCTAGGACTACTTCATTCACTCCAATAGCCTTGAGAGCCTCTATCTGATTCAATGAAAAATGGCATACACAGAGTTAGGTGTGTGGGTGCTGGAGGGGAGTCGGCACAAAATACACATGCATGAGAACAGGATGTACCACAACTCAGATACCAAATCATTAACACAGAACAATGGTTTATAGTAATATCCATGTTTCTTAACACAGCTTCTCAACCAGAAATTAAACTATAATTTTAAAAATTGAGAAATTAGTCTATTTACTAAAGATATTGATAAACCCCCGACTCTGAATAGCAGCTTGTTCAAGAAAGTAACTTCCACTCACAAATTTTTTAAACTGGAGACATAGGTTGGTATAGTATATAATATATGACAAGTTTAAATTGGCAAACCCTTTTGTTTACAATCAGGATTAGTAAACCTGGAATGCGTATATTCGAATATATATGCTATAGCAAGGTCCATCGGAAATTGAAGAGATGACTATAAAAAAGAGTAGATATAATTCAAAATATACACAGCTGAACCAAACAAATCGATCCAAAATATAATACCTGATGCAAGATCATGGGCTTGTTAGCAAAGTCAACAAGAGGCTTTGGGACACTGAGTGTCAATGGCCTCAATCGAGTACCAAACCCTCCAACTAGAATTAGTGCCTTCATCCTGAGACTGAGATGATCTCCTTTATCGTATTAACAAAACAGCCTGAATTTCAATCGAGCATTAAGATGAAAGATAAAATAAACTAAAACACGTTAAAAATGAAGTCTAGTCTCTCTATATTTATGCACAGGAAAAGGAAGAATCATGCAGCTCTACGGAACTCAATGTTGACATCTGTAATGGGATATGATGATAGATGTCTCATTTTCTTGAAAGTTGTCGGTCCTTCATGTCCGTTTAAGATGAAACTCACGTGAATGTGCAGGTGCAAGGAAGAGTAAAGAAAATTTAAAGTTGCGGGGAAACGGCCAATTCTTGCATACGCATCATCATAAGACGACATAAAGTGCTTATATGGGATGGAAACAAACTTCCAGCTATACAACAGGCTGGATCTTTGAATGAGGGTGATAAATCCGCTGAACTTAATAGTGAATTTCCTGCTTTAGACTACAAAGAATGCACCACAATACATTACATGCTATAGAAGAGAGTCTGAGTAAGTTATATAATACAACAAACTATAGTGCAAAAAAAAAAAAAAAAGGTTGTGTTTCATTTAACAGGACGGAGCCTTGGCAAAAGAATCCCTATAAGTTCTTTCCGAAATCGTTGACCTCCAAAATTTCAAGCACCAAAACCAATAATATCCGTGTGACCAGAAAGCAGATTTGGACAAAATTTAAGGCGACTCTCTACTCTACACAATCAGCAAACACGATGCACCGTGTTTAGTTTTACAAATTGTCGTGGCAAAAAACAAAGCAAGATTCATCGAAACCATGAAGGTAAATGATTTTTATAGTAATAAATTATCAAGAATATGAATTCATACTATTTGGGGCGAGGGAAGTAAATTATGAGCCTGTGATTCGGAAACTATAAATTCAAATTGACTGAAAGATGTGAAAAATGCCATAAACTCCAGATCCAAATAAGCACAACATATTGAATGCAGCTAAGACATTTTATTCAACAATTAATCCAAAAGCCTTTCTTTTCTCTTAAAAACTCCAAAAACCATAAAAATGCTTCAAAAACAGAAAAAAAAAAATGAGAAGAGATTACATCAGCATTGCAAGATTTCTTGCAAAAAATACGTAAAATGGGCTGGTTTCCAAACTAATAATTGAGATTCAAACTAAACAAAAATTTGACCAAAACCCAATTGATAATTAATAGAAACAAAAGATCCCAGGTAAAAATTACAGATGCACCTCTCGGATCAAAGCAGATCTGGGGTGAATTGAGAAGCAAGTCAACTCCGAGTTCGAATCAGAGAATTATTTTATTTCGTTTTCCGCACTTTTGGACAATCCCCAACGATTGGTTATATCGTCAGGGTGTCTTTGTTCCCCTCTACGGCTCTACCGCTTGGTGTGTGATGGATAAACAGAGATATGAATGATGAATATATATAGATACAGCTGTATCTATTGTAACTAACAACCACATAGATACAACTTTTACTATTATAATTTTCAATAATTACACTATATTTTGATGGTACGAAAGTTTCGTAACTTTTATATTCTTATTCTCGTATTAACATAAATTATTCATTGTTATAATTTCTTTTCAAAATTTTCTTTAACATAAATTAAAAAGACTCATTTGCCCCTTATATTTTTAAGAAAAACAAATAATAATACAAAATTGTGAATAAATATTTAACCCTCATTTTAAAAAACGTTTATAATATTTTTGAATGAAAATCATGATTAGGGATGACAAATGAGCCCGTGGTTAAAAGCTCGAGCCGACTCGGCATGAGGTTCGGGCCAAGTATTATGTTACAGCTATCTATATTTATAATTTATTATCATATTCATTAGTATTTTCGTTATATTTTATTGATATAAATTTTATTATATAAGAGTCGTTCGGGCTTTGGCTCAACTTGGCTCGGGTTAAAAAAGCTCGAGCTTTTTTTTTATCGAGTCGTGCATGAACCACAAGTTTTGGCTAGTGAGTTGGCTCGTTGACATCTCTAATCATGACTGAGGAAAAAAATTTGATCAATAAAATGTAAAAAATAAGAATGCGATAAAAAAAAAAACTAAATGTATAAGTGTGATAATTAATAAAAGTTAATAACATTTAATAGAAATGACATATGTATAAAAGAGATTGGTGCTTTTTCAATTCTCTCAAAATGAATTTATTCGAAGCACAAACTTAATAGATGCAAACAAATAGCACACCCCTCCATTAAAAAGGGTTGGAATGCCCATATGCATCTTCCTAGTCTTCAACACAAGAAAGTGGTGTAGAAAATTCATTTCTTGTATCCAAAGAGTAATGATTTTTTATCATGTTCAAAGAAAGAGAGTATACAATCAAATAAATAGTAAATAAATCTATCTATTAATACTCGAAATGTCAAAGATTGTATGAAGCTTCACTATTCCATGAGATCATATGATCTTAAAGTTTTAATTATTTTAAATCGTTCTTTCTTCCGCTCAAATATATAGTTTCCATCTCGACTGATTGAAATATTTTCAATGACTTTTAGTTAATTAATTATAGCTAATTTGGCGATTGAGCTGACTAACCTTTTAATCTCCAAAATTATTTGAATTTTCCATATCGATTGCTTACTATATTTGTCATGTTAACTTAGACAATATAATCTATTTCCTCTTATTATGAACCATAATTAACAATTTATACTATCAATTTAAGAGTGATGATTTTCTAAGCACGGTGCTTAGTTTATACTAAGTACCGTGCTTCGGTGGCACACTGCATTAGTGGGTAGTTTGTTTTGCCACCTAAACATGGTCCTTAACATAAATTAAGCACCGTATTTAGGAGATCAAATCCGATCAACTTAATTCTTAAATAAGTATTTGTACGAGTACATCTATTTCCATCTTTAAATTTACTTATTTCTTGTTATTAATGTAATCCCTAACCAAACTCTGAGTTGGCAACTTGCAATTCATGCTGATATAGTTTTGCTTTATTGGCACAGCAGAGTACAGTAATGGTTCATAACATTTTAATTATTCTTCCTTTTTTTATTATTAAATTTTAAGATTTGTGGGCCCATCCTTACAAATCAAAGAAATGAAAATAATATCATTGTATTTATAATTGCTCGAAAAACATGTCATAATCGTAAAGAGAAATTTACCAAAATTATCTGATGAAATTTAATTTGCCCTTTTTTGGTTTTGATATCGGATTTAAATTTTGATAAAATTTGATGAAATGAATGGTTAAACAGCTAATTAAAGTTGTAAATTCTATAAATGTCGGATTGAAAATGAGTTCGAAGAAAAATGAAATTTTAAGAAATGAGGCTAAAACAAGGCTTTATGTTACGCGTTTTTTTAACCTTTTTCCCAATTTCAATTGTTTTATAACGTATGATATTGTAAATTGACAAACCTTAATATACTTCATTATTTATTACGAATTTGAACTATCTATCTAATAAATGCAAGATCCATCTCTAAGATTCGATGATGTGCATACTTATTGTGTGTCAATATTCATAAATGTACGTTCTTTAAAGTTCATTTGTTCGCAATTACAACATTAATGTTCAAAAGTTCAAGTTAAATTTGAACACGTGAAAAATTGATTCAACAATGATCAATTCTTCCCCTAAATACATAACCTAGAAATCCCTAGTTTTTCTTGTCCTATTTATCATATTTAGGAGTTGCTTGAATCCCATTTTTTAGGAGAATGAATTTTATAATAGTGGTTTTATAGAGAATGTGTAGTTAAAAAAGTAAGATAAACTTTTAGATTTACGTGAATTTTTTTCATAGAAGAATGTGTGATTGAAAATAAAATTAGATAAAAATCAGTTTTTAAATAATGTATCTCAAACATGAACTCAGTAATGTGAACAGAACATAACATAACAACATAAAACCATCCTATTTTAAAAGCTTTGCCTCGTTTGAACTTTTTTCTCTAAAAACACTAATTTTTCTCAAATTCATTTTCAACTATAAATTCAAAAAAAAAAAAAAAATCTTATTTTTTACTCACAAATTACCATCAAACAAATTACAATTATAAAATTTATTTCCCAAAAATGGGGCTCGAACCGAGCCAAAGTGTAAATAGTACAATGCCTAATTTTTAAGGTTCCATATGTAGAAAGCTTAACACCATGTCTTGACATTTCATAGGTCCTTTGAACGTTTAGCAAGTCATCGTTCTTTTCATAGTTTTTTAATATATTCAAAATACATGCACGCACATACACAAATAAATGTGTGTGCGTGCACGCAATGATGGTTCATTATTGTCATGGGCAGCCATCATTCAATATTCAATATGAAATCCAAGTTTAGAAGTCGTAGTTAAAATAGTAATTGATAATTGAATAATAAGTAATATTTTCTCAATTTTTATGTTTGTTCAAAGTGTGAAAAAAAAATATATTTTTATGTATGTGTTTAAAAAGAAAAGATAATGAAAAAATAGTTGGTTCTTTTTGTTTTACTAGCTAGTTGGATTCGCAATCACGGGTTTCTTTTGAAGTTGGGTTTTTTTAAAAGGAGATGACCTACCTGTTAGTAGGTTGGGCAAAAGTCTACATGCGTCGCAGTGCAACTGGCTTGGATCAGGTAGGACTCGGGTTAGACTTGGTGTAGGCACAAATTAGTATATTTTTAATTATTTTATTTTATTTTATTTTCTTCTTGGAATTTTCTTCGCGACATCTTCTAGAAGTGATGATTTTTTCTGTTAAAATGTGTATCTGAACATTTGATATCTATCTAGATTGGTTTTGTTTGTTCAAGACACAACTTTCAACAGTTGTGTCCTCTGAACACTACCTTTCAACTTCTATAAATTGACCTTTATACATTGGATTTTATTCATTCAAAAATCATTTTAGATTTTCTCTTGTAAAATAATATTCCTTTCCTTCTTGTACTATTTCGAATTTAACATTTTAGTCCCAAATATTATTTTCTTGTATATTTTAATTCTCTTCCGATTTAAAGGGATTAAAAGTGTCGAAGCCAACACCTAGCGAGGGGACGCGGCCGCGCGTGCTGGTTCCACCGAAGTCGCCGTCGTTAGTCAGAAATGAAAAGAGGCAGGCAACAAAAAAGAATCAGACACTGAGGTTGAAGATCAAAATTGGGCCCTTTTTTGTTCTTAATTGTGATGGTGGACTTTTTTTTATTATTACTTATTGGGCCTCTTGTTTTTTATTAAAAAAAATAGGCCCAAGTCCCAACCAAATGCCCAAACCCAATCTTATATTCCCAAGTTTCAATTGCAAAGTAGAAAATGCAAACCTGAAATGCTGGCTGAATCTCAATGCCTCCCTTCCGCCTTAAAGTCTAGCACAGTTGCACCTAGCGCCAACGATCCCACCGTCCATGTCTCTGCCCTGCTGCTGGCCACCTCTGACCTGTACCACTGCCCAATGGCCTTCGCTGTTGTGATTTGTGAGCCTGCTCAATTTTATTTTTTATGTTTTAGGTTTTTGTTCTTTCAAAGTTTATTAATTTTTTTATTTATCATTTATGATTTATATTTTATAAATTATATTTATGAGTTATGGATGTGTTTGTAAGCGTGTAGTGCATTGTTGATTGTGAGGATTTTGATTTTTGTGAATTTGAGATTTTGTGAATTCGAGAATTTAAGAATATTGAGAATTTTGTTGCTGAATGCTGAAGTTTATGATTATGAAAATTGGGAATTTGTAAATTTGAGAATATTTAATATATATGACCAGTGAATCTAATATTTGATAAATGACAATGATAAATTGGGGAATTTATGTGATAAATAATAAATTTGTTGATGGAAATCGAAAATTTAAACTTAGTGATAGACTGATAGTTCAACATGTGATAAACTTGGTGTATATAATTTTTACACTTTAGTGCATTTACATATAGATCGGAGAATTTTAATATTATTTAATTAAATATTAATAAACGACTGGACATTAACTGCCAACAATTAATTTTCAACCGTCAACAGTTGTCTTAGCTGACCTTGAATCTTGGATCCGCCAATGCACATCTCTTCACCTCAAATGTAAAATTGTCAAATTATATACAAGATTTCGACAAACATAATCACATTGATGCCAATAAGTTAATGGAAGAAAGATCAATATGAACATTGCAAAGTGGGGCCACTAGCATCGCCTCTTAAAGATATTTTGCCAACGATTCTTCACTAGTCTTGGTTTCATGGCTACAAGAATATCATTGAGTTCAACATCAATGTTTTAGACTCGAAGAATATGTTATATTAGTGTTTTTGCCTCATCTTTCAATCCCTTATCCATAAGGGAGTTGGGATTGTCGAAGAAAAAAAGGATGATATCATGATGTAGGAACCCCCACCATCCCAAGTGTCATAGGGCCTTTCCAACAAATCTGTGATGGCACTGAGGTTATCCGTCCCCAACCAGCCTTGCACACGAATTTACATTTTCAGGTCTAAAAACTCTCTGAATTTAACTAAGTAAAGATTGCATAGAATTGAATTATCGAAACAGTAAAGTAAAACACCGATTTTAAGGAAATCATTCTCAACTTTATTTCTCTAAAACAAAGAAAATGACTAAGTACAAGAAATGTGAAAGATTAACACGACTATTATTGTCTCATCACAAGCATCCAATGTTCTATCTATCTAAAATGTACCAACACTAAGATTAAATAGAGGAAATTCATAATGCAGTTGATAGCCCCAACTGCTAGGCTACTTTTCCCATATTTTCAATAATCTCATGCCAAAAATTGCCCATAATTGTCTCCATGTCCAGTCTACAGTAGAAACTGCTCGAAACTGCCACCATTTGCCTTCTATGTGGCTTTTTTTTCACTGAATTCGAGTATTAAAATTAGCTGGACAGCAAGATCTCAATGCTGTCGAATACAACCCGCATCAAATCGGTCGAAAAATGCCAATTTGACTTGCATCCCTGAATTTCTTCCGACATGATGATGCCATTATGTAAATTAGCCATATGTGCCTAAAACCCACATATTGCCTTGATTCCTGAATTTGAGCTAAACTCAGAGTACCCCGCGTTTCTTCGGCCATGGCATGGCAACGACAAGGTAGCGTCCATGCCATATCCATTTAAACGAAAAGGGTCTTCACAAACTTTTCCACCAGAAGAATGCATTTTCCATGTCAAAGAAATTCTCGATGTTTCCGTTGACTTCTCCATTCGATGCCCAAACATTGGGTGATTAGTCCAACCTACTTCACTGCATCTTTCTAAATTTTTCCAAGGAACACGTCCTTTTTCCAAACACTTGTTGCCCCAATCAAATACGCCTGTATATGATTCTCTCAACAGAAAGTTTACGAACACAAATTCTGGAACACCGTGTCCCAACAACCTTGTAGTTTCATTATTGCAACCCGGGTGCCTTCTCTACCAAATTCTACAACACAACACTGTGCCTATATCCTGTCACTCTCAATTTACAGGGATTCACATGAGCCAATGCCAATTCCTCAGCACCCTCATCATCCTGCTATTCCCGCAGTATCATTGTCGCCAATTTTTTCCTCTTCGAGCAATCTCTAGCATGATGAGGCTCATCACAAATAAAACAGCATTTTCATTGAAAGTTTATGCCATCTTTGGGTTTTAAGAACTATTCTTCTAGCTTTTAAGGGGTATTTGTCACCTCTTTTAAATGATTTCCACTTTAATTTCCATCGTCATTCATTTTCCTCACCGCAATATCACTGCCCCAAATGCAATTCAATCAAAGTACTGACCACATCGATGGCTAATTAAAGGTCTTTCACACCTTGTCGATGCAACTCCGCTGTGCCTAAGGTTGTAGTCTCGCCATAAAATTGAACGGTTTGTTCTTCTCGGACATGTTCTTGATGTCCAACATCAAATAACAGAATGCCTTAACATGTTTTTGCATTGTTTCCGTCAATTTCAGATTCTTCAACATCTCACGTGCAACCCACGCCATGTTGCACAGAAGGTACTGATCCCTCGATTTTTTTTTACAAATTTTACCAAGTCACAATCTTGGCCTACCCATAGCTTCGTCTTTTTGCAACCGAGTCATTCACCATAACTTCGCATCACCCGACATATACATGCTCATAATGTCAACCCGATCATCTTTGAGAACATGTGCAACCTTAAAATATCGTACCATGTACAAAAGAAAATTTTCCAATGCTTTGGCATTTCGTGTGTCGTCGAAAGATTTTGGCTCGGGTAATCTAATTTTACGGGGTTGCTATCGTCTTTCTAAGACCAGAAGTCACCTTACTAAGCAACGAAACTTTACTTTCAAGCAAACCAATTTGTGGAGTAATGTTCTCGGTCAAGGCCATTACATCTCCCAGTATAGATGTAAATTTTTTGTTCATTTTAGAAATCACATTTTCAAACATCTGTCTCATTATGGCATGTACATCCCTCAAATTTTCTGTCTGCACTGCTAAATTGACAGTATCATTCATCATTGGTGCATCAATGAAATCCTCAAGCATTTCGACTTGATCCTTCATATTCTGACTTGCAGCCATACTATTTTTCCCAACAACTATGTAAAAACATTTTTCCTTCACTGCCTGAACCGTGTTCTGATACCAACTGTTACAAGGCCTTTCCAATAAACTTGAGATGACATTGAGGTTTTTCGTCCCCAACCAGACTTGTACATGAATTTACACTTCCAGTTCTCGAAAACTCTCGAATTTAAATAAGTAAATATTACAGAGAATTGAAGTATCAAAAAAGTAAAGTAAAACACATATTTTAGGAAAACCATTCTCAACTTTATTTTTATAAAACAAAGAAAATGACTAAGCATAAGAAATGTGAAGGATCAACACAACCATTATTGTCTCATCACAAGCATCCACTGTTCTATCTATCCGAAATGCACCAACACTTAGATTAAATAGAAGAAATTTGTCATGTAGTTGATAGCCTCAACTGCTGGGTTAGTTTTCCCAGATTTTCAGCCATCTCATGCCAAAAAGTACCTATAACTTTTCCCATGTCCAGTCTATAGCAAAATCTGTTGGAAAAAATGAGGTGATGGTTGACTTTGGCAATTTTGAGTTCGACCCGTTTGCTTATTTTGAAAGATCAACATTGATTTGTGTTCTCCTCCGCGAGAACATCAAAATCATGTATTTACTTGTCAAAAATGAAGCTCAGGTGAATAAGAAAATCATCTATAGTAATGAAACTCAGGTGAATGAGAAAATCATGCATATACTATACATGATTACACTTTGGAAATGTGCAATCATATATAATATAAAGGCTCTCTCCACCTGTATGTATAGGGGGTGCAAAGCACAGACCAAAATAGGTTTTGGACCTTGAACTTGTGTCCGAATGCGACCTGCGTATACGAATGTCGGACCGAATTGATCAAAAATTGGCTCCTTAGGATGGCCTACATTTTGCCAATTTTTTTTTTTTTTTTGCTTTCAACAACTGACTTTTAGTTTCTGAAACTGCTAAAACTCCAATGATTATTGTCATTAACGTTTGAAACTCCAATGATTATTGTCATTGAGTTAATAGACAATTTAACTCGTCATTACTGGGGTTAAGTCTATATGAAGCCTCATTTTTTCACTGTTCGAGACATGAAGAATACAATGTCTGTGCTACAGTTCCAAAACACGAAAATCTCTATCTACATACATAATTTACTATCTGTCAAAGTCTTGGTGGTGATATTGTTCAGATACTAAGTTAGTTCGTCGAAGTAGAATTTGCAGTGCTCGGACTCTACTGGTTTACCGTTGTCTCTTGAAAAACAGACGCTCAAATTAAATCTCAAATACCTACGGTGAGGGGTCGAATCCGTTTTAAGGAAACTATGTTCACACATGTCTCGATTTTAAAGTTAAATTGAATTTTTTATTCTCTACTACTTAGATTATTTGTTATATTTTATCGTGTTTTATATAACTTATTTTGTATGTTATGATTAGCAAATTATTTAATCTGCTATATCTTCATTATTATTCGATAAGTTATTGTCTAAATGGTAAATTGCATATACGGTATGTTAGTTTCATATACGGTATGTTGAGTTGCATATCTGGTAAGTTGCATATACGGTGTGTTGAGTTGCATATCCGGTATGTGTTGTAAATCTGGTATTTGTTAAATTGGTATTCTTTCACGAATATTTTTTATAACAAACTTAAAACATATTGGAAAAATATAAAAAATTAGTTTCTTATATTGTTGATTTCAGAAACTAATTTATGTTTGATTTTCAGAAATGACAACCGAATCAACCAACATGGACATAACCCACACTATGGCTACTAAAAACCAGGCTATGGGTTCTACTGTTGCTCAAGGGCCAAGTTTTGTTGTGCCTTAAGAGCTAAATACTGCTGTCGCTAAATTGCCAAGTTATGCTATGAGCTAGATTGTGGCTTCAAAATGTGGCTACAAAAAATGTTGTTCCACTTGAACACTTTGAATTTTGCGAGGTTCTTGATTGAATCTACTCCGAAACTCAAAGAGGGTGAGGAGTATGTTCAAGCTATCAGCGCACTAGATGCGTGGAAATATTCAAATTTTCTATGCTGAAATTACATTATGAACAACTTAACAGATTCGCTATACAATGTGTATAGTACTTTGAAAACTGTCAAAGAGTTGTGGGAGTCATTGGATCGAAAATATAAGACTGAGGATGTCGAGACCAAGAAATTCATTGTTGGCCAATTCTTAGATTATAAGATGGTGGACTTCAAAATAGTAATCAGACAAGTGCAAGAACTCCAAGTGATGCTTCACGAGATTCATGCCGAATGGATGATTTTGAGTGAAACTTTTCAAGTGGCTACAATTATTGAAAAATTACCACCGGATGGAAAGATTTCAAGAATTATCTTAAGCACAAGTGAAAGGAAATGAATGTCGAAGAACTGATTGTTAGACTCCGAATTGAAGAAGATAATAGAAGTTCAGAAAAGAAAAGGTTTGATCATATTGTGGCTAAATCCAACGTTGTTGAGCACGATCAAAGTTCTAAGACCTTCAAGAATAAGTCTAGAATATCTGGTAGCAAAAGTGCTAAGCTAGGACCGAAAGTGGGCATTTCTAAGAAGAAGTTTCAAGGAAAATACTTCAGTTGTGACAAAATAGACTACAAGTCTTCGGAGTGCAGATTGCCAAAGAAGAATAACAAGAAAGAAGCAAATGTGGTTGACTACACATGATGTGTCGAAAATGAATCTATCAGTCATTTCTGAAATGAACATGGTGGGTTCTAACCCAAAAGAGTGGTGGATTGACATTGGTGCTATGATGCATTTGTGCTATGATAAAGAGCTGTTTGTTACTTTCGAAACAATTGAGAATGGAGAGAAGTTCATGGAAAATTCAGCAACTTCTGAAATCAAATGTCAAGAAAAGGTGGTTCTGAAGATGACTTTGAAAAAAGAGCTAACTCTTAACAATGTGCTGTATGTGCCAGAAATCCGCAAGAACCTAGTGTCCGGGTGGCTTTTGAATAAGCATGGTTTCCGTATTTTGATTGAGTCAGACAAAGTTATTTTGTCAAAAAGTGAAATGTTTGTCGAAAAATGTTATATTTTCGATGGTATATTTAAACTAAATGTAATAATTATTAAGTCAAAAATGAATAAAGTAAACTTTTCTACTTACTTGCTTGAGTCTTCCAACTTATGGCATGGTAGACTATGACATCTTAACTATGATACTTTACGTATACTAGTTAATTTGAATTGTATACCCACGTTCCACATTGATTCAAACCATAAGTGCAATACTTGNAAATACTTCATTACTTTCATTGACGATTGCACAAGATATTGTTATGTTTTTCTTTTAAGAAGTAAGGATGAGGCTTTAGATGTTGTCAAACCTTATAAGAATGAAGTTGAAAATCAACTCAATAAGAAAATTAAAGTGTTGAGAAATTATCGAGGTGGTGAGTATGAAGCACCATTTGCTGAATTTTGTGCAAAAAACGGAATCATTTATGAAACCACCACATTTTATTCACCGCAACAAAATGGTGTTGTTAAAAGAAAAAATTGTACCTTAAAAAATGATGAATGCAATGTTAGTAAGTTCTGGGTTACCTCATAACATGTGGGGAGAAACTGTGTTATCAGCAAATTACCTTTTAAATGGAAAAGACCCCTAATGAGTTCTGGAAAGAAAGAAAGTCTTCCTATAAATAGTTACAAGTGTGGGGGTGTCTGGCTAAAGTGGTCGTTCCCACACTTAAGAAGGTAAAGATAGGCTCGAAAACTGTAGATTGCATCTTCATTGGCTATGCACATAATAATAGTGATTATCGATTTCTTGTGTATGAATCTAAAATCACAGACATACACAAAAACACGATATTGGAATCAAGAAATGCTTCATTCTTTGAACATGTATTTTCGTACAGATCAAAAGACAAAGCACGCTCTTCTAAAACCGAAATATGAGACTATAATTGAAAATAGTCAGGACCAAAAATTAGAAGAGGAGATTGAGGTTGGACCAAGACGTAGCAAATGAGAAAGGACAGAAAAATCTTATGGTCCTGATTTTCTGACCTATATGCTAGAAAGTGAACCTCAAAGTTATCAAAAAACTGTGAACTCTTCAGAATAACCTCAATGGAAAGATGCCATTAAAAGTGAAATAGATTCCATATAGTAAAATCATTCGTGGGAGCTAGTGGATCTTCCTTCAGGAAGTAAACCACTAGGCTACAGATGGATTTTCAAACGAAAAATAAAAGCAGATGAAACTATTGAAAATTATAGGCCCGATTAGTAATAAAAGGTTACAGACAACGGGAAGGGATATATTACTTTGATACACATTCTCCAATAACGAGAATAACATTTATTAGGATGATACTTGCGATTGCTACTCTACGAAATCTTGAAGTACATCAAATAGATGTTAAGACTATATTTTTAAATGGAGATTTAGAGGAAGAAATCTATATGGAACAACCCGATGAGTTTTCATCTCCAGAACATGAAAAGAAAGTCTGTAAGTTGGTGAAGTCATTATATGGCTTGAAATAAGCATCAAAACAATGACATGAAAATTTTGATAATGTCATGATGGAATATGTATTTAAAATTAACGAGTGTGACAAATGTGTCTACATCAAAAACACTGAAAATGGTTATGCCATCTTATGTCTTTACGTTGAGGACATGCTTATTGTTGGTAGCAATGATAAGATGATTAAATCCACTAAAGATATGTTAAATTTGAGATTTGACATGAAGGATATGGGTTTAGCTGATGTTATACTTTGAATTAAAATTTCAAGAATATC